>VDFB02090145.1:0-23728 GCA_007258455.2 Sequoia sempervirens | reverse complement strand
ACTCTAAATAAAATAAGGGATTTAGATTCATGAGAAGGACCTAAGATGGATATTAATTGATGGGAAAGAGAAAAGGGAGTGGAGAGGGTAAGAGTTTAAAATGAATTGATGACTATACACTAATTTATAAAGAGATAGCAATTTGGGGTGAAAAGGACATGGGAAGACTACTTGCTTATTCCTATTTTCTACCTCTATTGTCCCCATCACTCAACTTATGTTGTATGATGAAATTGCTCCATCATTTTATATGCCTACATCTACCTTCACCAAACTTATGTCAATCCAATTTAATGATTATAGAATGCAGATAGACACCATATCATCCAACACTCCGCAGTTGTATCCTTTAATAATATTTCCCATCTTGACACATAATCCAAATTAATTACTTCTATTTATTAGCATAATATATTGCAAAATTCCTTAATATACTCTAGTAAATGCATTGGTTAGATATTTGATTTTATAAAATATTTATATTACAACTGATAAGAATTTGAAACCTACGTAGATATAGTAATTATACAACCATAACATTGTATCCAACCATGGTCATTGTGACAATTGCTAAAATTTAAATTAAAAAATTTGGCCAACTATGAGTAACACTCAACTATTTAAGATATAAATAATAGCACTTAAGTAGATTATGATGTAGATCTAGTGTGACAAATGTTAAGAAGTGATTAGTTAGTGTAAAATAAATAGGAATGTTTGAATTTTTTTTTTGAATCTATAATATGAAAGTATAGCTTCTAAAACTCTAAAATGATTACTTTGGCCCTAAGATTTGAATTTTAAAAATTATGAAAATTGTAGTCCTAGGGTGAATATTATGATACCTAGAAAAAAAACTAGCTCCTTGGGTGGAAAAAGTTTATGGGACCACCCAAGAAGTTGGTGGGTTGAGAAAAGGATCTTGGGGGTGGTGGAGATATTTGACATGCAACCATTGTGAATGATATGAATATTTTATTTCATGTCATATGGCTTTCAACATTGGTGTTATTTTATAAAGTAGACACTGGGAACATTGATGATATAGAGCAATGGGCCTCACAATCCTTATACTCCATAGATAAATATTATAGTTGGGTGTTTTTGATTTGAGAGATCCAAAGTTCCAAATAAAAATAATAATGTATAAATTTTTTAAATAAATTAATATTAAATAAATAATTAGTTCAAATTTTTATTAATTCATAGGTAGTGTATCCATGGCACAGAAGTATGATAAGAAGCTACATAGAGTAGTGTGGCTTGGAAAGTCATATTATTTGAGCTTAACATTCATAGTTTATCTTTTTCTTTTCTCTTTGAGTTTATAAATTGCTTATCATAATGCCACATGCCAACCTTGACTTTAATAGCATATTGTGTGGGTTTATTGTTCAAGAAACATCGAACTAAAAATATAAAAATTTACATGCAAAAGATTACCCAAAATAGAAATTATTACATGTAGAGTAAAATAACTTAAAGATTACTAAAAAAAGGTTATTACTCAAGAAATATCTAATCGGTAATACATACAAAAAATTACATGTAGAAGATTACTCAAAATAGAAATTATTACATGTAGATTAAATAACTTAAGATTACTAAAAGAAAAAAATATTACATGCAAAATATGAGTTTATTATAATTAATTGGGAAGTCATCTTGTCGATGAATGGTAGCTACTCATTAGGAAGGGTTGCTAAATAGAATGGAAGTGACTGCTCTATCTATGTTTTTTATTAGATAAGCAAGGGAAGGGCCCTGATCCCATGGTACAAAGCAAGGACAAAAAATAGAGAAATAGACAAGGAAAGGAAACACCTACCACCACCAGAAAACAACAACAGACATGCCTAACCACAAATGGAACGTGGGCCAAGTAACCAAAATTGCAACCATAGAATCATCAACAACATAATAAAAAATAGAATCCCCAAGTCAATCCACGAAATGGAACACAAACCATTTATGAGATCAACCAAAGACAAGCAGGTACGAAACCACAACAAAGCTATCAGGAAATAGTAGTTAGGAATAGTAAAATAGAGCACCAAGAGATTTAGAGCAGCCATAAGATCAAAGCACTAAACTCTCAATTTTCACCAAATTTAGTCACAAACTCCCTCCAAGTCTTCAATTTTTGAACTAGGCCTTACAACCAACAAAATAGGCCAATTGGCCTTCCTGCAAGTAGACAAAACCATAATCTAAAACAACAACCTCCCCAAGGGTGGGTAAGACAATTTGTACTTCAAGCTCATACAAGCAATTTTAAGAGGATCCAGAAATCCAAACCACCAGAAAATAGCTAAGCCCACCAAGACTCTTTGATTGAATGCATCAAGCCTGTTACTAAGAGAAACCAAATTTGAACCAAAAACAACCATTTCATTGATGGGGTAGAGAGCCCCCATCAACCTACTTGCCTCTCTACCTCTATAGGAGAAATCATATCCCACAAGTAGTACCACCCAAACAACAACACTAGTAAAACACCAGCCCCTGAAGATGAGCAAAACCAACACATCAAAACTCTCCACCATCATAGAGGAAGAGAGCACATCAAACCCTTGAGGGGCAAGAGCCAACCCAAAGCAACACCATAAGCCAAGCAGCAACTCAAACTCCACCTCTATAGGAGAGAGCTCCCCTCTAAAAGAGAGGGTGAAGTGAGAACCATAACCATTAGTGCCACTCATCTCCTACACAAACTGACTCCACCTCAAAAGGGACCAACAAAAGATAAGGGAGCTTCCCACCCTAACTACAACCTCCATCTCCACCTTAAAAGGAGAGGGATTTTCCTTTGAAGGAGCAGTCTCCACTTCTATAGGAGACCTCAACTGTAGGACCAAACAGGAAGCCAACACCCCAGTAGAAAAAGTAGTCAACACACCCCTTGGCAGCCAAAGCAACAGGTTCAAGAAGGAAGCAAAAGAAAGATCCTCAGCTAAGAGAGGAAACAAACTACCATGATCCTTCATAAAGAGCATTTGGAACATCACCAACATGAGAGATAAGTCAAAAATATCTTCAAACCAATGATACTTGAAGGCACCAAAGATTGAAATAGGGGTCTTTGAGGCAGAGAAGAGCCCCCTCCACCATTTCCAAAAGAAAACAATATCCGTAGGGGGACCAACAACAACCTTGGAACCCCCAAAACATAGCTTCAACATGCAGAGATTGAAGAGACCTAACACCACAAGCTCTAAATTCCCACCACAACCATAATGGAGGGCCAACAAAAAAACAAAACTATTAGTCACCACAATTAACACAAACTTGCAAAATAGGTTCAGGACCTCCTCACAAACACTGATTCCAAATAATTCAGCAGGAGAACAACCTCTCCAATAGAGACCATTTAGACCATCTTTCGAAACAACGACAACAACCACCCAGCATGAGCCCAACTCAAAATAGGCACCAACAACCAACACCAAAACCAAACTAAGGACAAAGTCCATGTCTGAAACAACAACACCAATGTTCATTAAAAGAACAAACCAAATGGGAAATAGGACATAAACAAAGGCTGGAGCAGAGTCACCATACACTTGCCACATCACAAGAAGAGACATCACCTCATCAATACACAACCACTTGAGACATCTAGAAGGGGAAATAACATGGATAAAGCAAGAGAGCAAACCTCGACAAGGGAGGGGGCCTCCCCTGCTAGAACAGACAACCCATGATGAGGAAACAAGGTACCCTTAGCTTCCCAAAAAGAAACTGGCCCAATAGCACCAAGGGAAAAACTAGAAACATCAACCGCGCCTTCCTCAAGGCCTTCAAAGCAACAAAACAAAGAGAGGACATGTGTGGCAGGAGACCCAGTACTCAATTGAGCTAGGACACAGGGCACAAAAGGTAGAGTGAAATATTGTAGAGAAGAGAGCACCAAGCCTCCCACACCATAGCCCCCAACAAACATCCATAGGAACCCAAACATCCCCAAAGCATAAAGAAGAGATGGTCCCAAGACCATTGAAGCACCAACCAACTTGCTGAATAAGTTAGAAAGTCTCCCAGAACCAAAAAATCATGACACAACAGCTAAAACACCTTGTACAGAACCAGGAAGAGACATCTTCTCCCTCAAGCTAAGCAGGTTGAAGCAAGGAAGAAGTCCATCAAAGAACATAAATACCTTAGCATCGTCCTCAGATTTAGCTTTACCATCATCCTTGCCTACAAAATTTTTCAAAACACCCCTCCTCTTCCTTTCCTGTTCGTTGATCATTCCAAAACAATAGCAAAACCAAGGCAACTATACCACCTTCCAACACAAGAAGTGAATGGGAAAGACACTGGCACAATCAGCGCAAACCCTAAACCCACAAGAAACACACTTGAAGCAACAACAAAAGGCACATGATAGCCACAAAATGAACCCCAACTAAGTGAAGGGAGAGCATAAACCTCTCTCAAACACCCAACAGGAAGAAATTCAACCTAAGGCCTTCATAGAACCAGAGAGATTCTTCATCCTTATCTAGATTAGAACCGCCATTGCCATCTTCATTAGGAATTTAAAAAAAATGTAGAATAGCTCCCTTTCCCGCTCGCCATTAATTGTTCTCCTTATTCAAGGAAAATGTGCTCTACCTATGTTTTAATGATATAGACTATCTAAAAGATATGGAATTTTTGAACTTTTTAGATAGTCTATTTCACCTATGTTTTAATGATATAGACTATCTAAAAAGTTCAAAAATCCCATATCTGAGGTTAGGTTCCAAATTTAAAGGTTGAATTTGAGTATCTCTTAGATCATTACCCTCTAGAGAAAAAAGTGATGAAATTTCCCTTGGGGAACAACAAAGATTAGGAATGGAAAGACTTTTTTACAATGTGTTGTCTTCCACAGACATGGAAGAGTGGTTGTGGGGAAATGTTTGTGTAATGGGTGCATCATGTTGTAGACACCTAAATGTGACCTGACCACACTTTACCAATCCTAAGATTTAAATAAATACATATTTATTATTTAATTAATTAATTTAATCTTTTCCCTTATCCTAATAATTAATTAAATAAATATTTATTATTTAATTAATTAATTTCCACCACCTTAATTAAAAATTTATTTAATTAAATCTAACTTTAGCCCCCAAACCTTCTAACTTAATTAATTTATTTAGGCTAATTAACCTTCATTACTTCTCACTATTTAATTCCACCCTAATCATTATTAGCCCATTCTCCAACATTATTAGCCCATTCTCCAACTTTTAACTCTCTCTACCTCCCCCAAACTTGTCACCATGTGACAAGTGTCCTAGCTTACCTATCCTACCCTCTTCTCTGACATGTGTGAACCCCACCTACCTCTTACATAATCCCACTATCTCACACATGTTCTTCCCAATGTGTGTTGTGTGAGCACACCTCCCTCTTACACCTCCTTCCCTCATGACATGACATTTGTCAGAAGGCTAATTCTGCACCATACCACTCAATCTTAGCCCTTGATCAAGTCAATGCATTACAACCCTTGGTTCCACTCATCAAAATTATATATATTGAGGCATTGGATTTCATTTTACTAAGCTATCTCTACCATACCCTTATGCTCAAAGAGTCCAAAATTATGAGCAACTACATATCATCAATACTTGAGCAAATCTGCAAGTCTTGAGTGCAAATCTATGGAAAGGAGGATCATTAATTATTATGCCAATTTGTGTTCATTTCCTTTATGCTTTTCATTGATTTACCTTCATTAACATTTTCTAATCAAAGTAAATTTAATCACAAAATGTTATTTTGGTAAGACAAATGAAATGAAACTAGATGGAAGTAGGTGGTAAGAGTTCATATCCTAGAATCAAAGTAGATCTCATACTCTATTAGGTCTAAATGTGGAAAATAAAATATTAGTTTTTTTGAAGTTCAGTTTCTCTAAAATTTCAAAGATGGTGAGATTCAATTCTAGATCTATCTCGGTCAAAGTCCATAGAGAAATTGAACTCAAATTATTAAATTTGGAGATAGATTATTATTTTATCTAGCTAGCAAGATTGAAGTGTAATCATAGGAAACATGTGTAACCTGTTATCAAATCAGTAGTTCAATATAAAGGTAAATTATTTTGAATTTGGTAATGCTAAATTATAGTTGTAAGGGGAAGTTTAAGTCAATTTTGACTAGTTTGAAAGAAGTTCAAATTGTTATCCTTGAGTGATGGTGAATGCACAAGAATTGTTATATAAGTACCAAAATTTATACTACTTAATGGGGTTGGAAGGAGACCAATTAGAGAAATCTACCGATGGTAATAGGAGATTATGGGCTTGCACTCATGACCTTGTTCTTTTAAAGTTATATTTTGTTATTTTTTTTTATAATTGACTAATTAGTGGGAAGTTTTAATTTGATGCTTTTATTGGACTTAATTCAATTGTGTATATATTCATGGTCTATTAGGTATTTAAAAAAAAAAATTGCACCGATAATGGTCTAGATTGTGAGGTTGGTCATTTTATGGGTTGATTTAAAGGGAATTTGTAAAGCTTTTGATATGTAGATGTAATTTTTTGTATGTATTATTGGTCGGATATTTCTTGAATAATAAATTTTTTTTAGTAATCTTAAGTTATCTTACTCTGCATGTTAATTTCTATTTTGGGTAATCTTCTGCATGTAATTTTTCTATATCATAGTAGAAATAAAAGCTAACCTTTAGACAATAAACTTTATTAGAAAGCAAATTATGCACTGTACGTTGTTAAAGTAAAGTTTGACATGTGGCATCTTGATAAGTAATTTATTATATATAAACTCGATGAGAACATAAAATAAACTATCAATGTTAAGCTCACAAATCCTTATCCTTACCAGTATATAGACTCTCCAAGGCAAACTACTCTATGTAGCTTCTTATCATACTTTTGTGCCATGGATACACTACCTATGAATTAATGAAAAATTGAACTGATTATTTATTTGCTCAGACTACATAAATTATTGAGGATAAGCATTCAAGGTGTGTGCCTTTTTGAGAGCCCACACATTCTAGAGCATTTGTTAAACATCTTTGGGTAATGCAACTTAAAGATCTTTAGGTAATGCATTCCCTAAATATTTTTTTTACATAGATTAATTTATGTTTTCAAATGGTAAGAATTATGATGAAGATTCTTTAAGAAAAGATTATATGTTAATGATGAATGAATATAAATTTGATCTTGTATCTTAAATCTTGTGGGTATATGTTCTACAGTTCTTTAATAATTTAGTAGTTTGTAAGCAAGCATCTTGTGGATATATGGTTCACATCTCTTTTATAATGTTGATATGACAAAATTCATGAAATCTAATTTTGATATATATGTTAAGAGAAATGTGTAATGCTAAATTATTGTTCTAAATTTTTTTGTTTGTACTAATTTAAAAATGCAATCAAGATCTAAAATATTTTATTCCCAAAATAATTTCAATAAATAAATTCATAGTTGACATTGATATTTCATTAAAATACAAATGCTTAAAATTAAATTCTTATTGAAAAAATAATAATAAATAACTAACTAAAATCCATCAAAGTTTGAATAAAATATCATTTCAAAGAGCTCAAAGAAAAATAATCAAAATCCAACACACTTCCTATTAAATTCATTGCATTTGGTTTCAAATTTTTCCCTCTGTATATAGTTGCTTAGATGGCTCAAGTAGACTTCAACAAATAGTAGTGTGTTACAATTGCTGGGAATAATAATCCACTTTTCAAGATTCATCTCCATTCTTTTGTAAGGAATCATATTGTCTAGTAGTTGTCTTGGTGGTGCTAGACTTACCTAAGCAATTATCACAAGTAGTCAATTATTGCTAATATGTATTAGCTCATTTTTTAATTGGTAAATGGAGTAAATTTTAAACTATTAAGATTTTAAAAAAACTTACAATTTAAATCATGAAAACATTCTCAAATATCGAATTACTATTTTTATGATTTGATTCACATCCAAATTCACCAATCAAACTGGTAAAACACAAAATGGCCAATAAATTCTAAAATACCCAGTGCTAGGCTTTCATTGCTTTCAATTGTGAAAATAAGTATCATATTCTGAAAATGTAAACTCAAATATAAAGTTGTATATACATGTTTTATTTTGTTGGAATATGTAAACAAGAGCATGGACACAAAGAAAATGGAGCCAAAGAAATGTTGTTCAAAACAATATTTGAAGCATCTAGTTGTTGTTGATGTTCAAGACCGAGTTGTTGAAGTTGGACTTGTTGGATCAGTAGCTTGTTCAAAGTTAAATGCTTGAGTCATTTGATGTAGGCCCAACACTCCATAGGATGGTGAAGGAACTTCATAGCTTCCAATCATGTTTAGAACTTACAACCATGGATAACATTTGCTATTTGAGTTTTTAAACTGAATGATAAAAAGAGCAAATATTGCATTTTTTTTAGTATTATACAATTTTAGGTTGATCAAGGTGTAGTTCCTTCTTGACACAAGAGTACAACCCTACCAAGGTATTAATCAATTTTTATGGTCCCCAATCTTTTGTAAAATACAAGTAGAGGATAATACATGATGTGAAATTTTAGCTAGAACCATATAGATTGGTAGAATGAATTTAGAGTATAAGCACACAAAATTTTGCTAGGATTCATTTTTTGTGTAGACACTCAAATAATCATGATTGATACTATGCATCTTATTCTAATTAATTAACATAATTTCTTTCTAAATCATTTCTACACTAACCAATTAATTAAATAATCTTTATTATTTAGTTAAATTCATCGATTTCTACTATTAATCAAGTAATTAAATTTATTACATTAATTCACTTCCTGCTCACTAATGTTCACCACATTTAATTAAATAAATCAAATTATTTAATTAAAACCCTAAAAGTCCTCTCATTTGATTAAACGAATCAAATTATTTAAATCAAATGTCATAAATCCCTAAACCACTTGAGTTGATTTAATTTTGAAGTAATTAACTCTAATCTCCTCCTAGTCCTTATTAATCATTTCTCTAGCTTTTAACCCCATCAAGGTTGAGCAAACCCATGGTCAACTAACCAAGTTGCACATGAAAATAATTTCTTTTAATTAACTAAATAGCCTATTTTCCTCACAAAGACATATTCCTAGGAATATTCCTCTCAACCACCCATTCATAAATTTCCCTCCAAAAGGCTTTTAAAGCCTCTTACAAAGGTCTTAAATGCTCTTACAAGAGCCACCTTCGCCTTAAATGGCCTCTTACATGCCATCTTGTCCCTCTTACATCTCAACCATTTTCATTCAATTCCCTTACATCCTCTTACAAATCCATCTACCTGCCTTAAATTCTTCACATCTTTCAAAATGTGCTCCACACACATCCCCATGGCTTTCATTAGCCTTGTGACAAGTGTCACAATGTTATTGGATTCCATCTTCATCCCAAATTCACCAATTTCATCCATTCTTCAACCCTTCACTTCTATAAGTAGAGGCCTCTTCTACTTGAAATGGATCCACAATCACATGCAATCTTACTATAGGCACATTCATCACTTATTTTCATCACATTTTAGCTTGCTTTCATTATCATTTTGCATCAATTTGATACACTTGGAATCATTTACATCTTGGAGCTTATCAAAGGGATTGGGAAAGGGCTACTTTCCACATCAAAGTGGCACCAATCCCCCTATGGGATGGAGGTTTGGTCTAGTTAGATAGATTTACATGTTTATTTGCTTGTGTTACATGCTTTATTTCATGTTTTATTCTCTATGTTTGATCAAGAATTTCATAAGGAATGGTTTCTTGTGATTTCTAACATGACTAATCTTGTTTGTTTTGTCTATTTTTAGCTAGTTTTAAATCACCATTCACACTTTGGTAGCATTCATATTGCCCATACCCTTTGACTCATAGCTTTAGTTTTACTTTTCAAATTCTTTGCAAACTATATAGTATTTTGAAGATTTTTTTTTCAAATGTTCACTAGTTGTGCTTTAATTGAGTGTGCATGTGTATTTGTTTGATGTGATTAGACTATTTCTTATCTCATAAAATTTTTGTTCTTGCTTATATCCTAGCAAACATACATTTACAGAAATGAGATTGCATGATCTATAAACCTGTTGACACACTCATTAGCACACTGTGATCTTCATTAGGATTCTTCAGCCCTGCTTTTCCCATTTGATAGGGATTCCAACTGCAACATAGCCCTTGTTAAAAGGTAAAAACAACTAGAGGTAGAAAAAAGGCTAAAGGGTGCAAAATTCACCACACCGCCACTTGCTTAGGGAGAACTATTGTTCCCCAATCATCCTAAGCAAGAGACAATTATGTGTATATTCAAGAAAAATGCAGTTCACAACTAAAGATGGCACTTCCAAATCAACACCCTGTCACCATCCAAATCACCAAACACCTATTGCCATGGAGATTGCACCTGGATGCTAAGTTTATACGCTCAACAATCTCGTGAAACATTGAAACATCTTCAAGCCTATGGGTATGCTCATAGTGAAGATGAATCTCCAAATTATGAGCTAGCTCCCTTATGATTTTCCAATGAATAATTGGTAATCTTGAAGGTAAAGGGAAGAAAGAATTTGAAATAAATGGATAAATTGAAACTTAAACTATGGCGATGCAACTAAATGGAAACGGTGAGCAACTTGATTCACAACTATCTCTCATAAAATGTATTTTGACAACTCAAATTGGATAGTTTAATCATATAAATGTTTCAAAAAAGGCCTTATAATCTATCCTTTATGAAGGAAAATGATATTTTCAGAACCTTAAGGGGAAGATAAATCTATAGCACAATTAATGACCTATGACTAAACTTGCTTTTGTGTACATGCATGTCCATAAATGAGACATAAATTTAAAGTTTTTGAGATTTAAAACTCATTAAATTTACATCCAAATCATCAACAAAGACAAAAAACCTGAAAGTAAGAAGGCTAACACTTTATTGCAATAAGAAAATTGAAGGAAAATCTATAAGTAACAATATAAAATAGCCTATAAAAGATGTATATATTAATAACTGTAAAAAAGTGAGTTACAAGATCAATCTCTCTTTGTTGAATGCAAAGGAAAGATGCAAGAACTGAGGAAAAAGAATAAGTCTTTTTTAATATATACAATAGGTAACTCCAAGGTGCCAAGAGGTGGCACTAGCAACTAACTAAAAGTGAAAATATCTCCAAATATCTCTCCCATGAGCAAAGATGAAAACCCTCAAAAAGGGGGGTCAAAACTGATGTAATTTGAGCAAAAAGTGGCTCAAACTATCCCTCTCATTCTGTTTGACCGAGAAGAACTCCAAAAAACACCTCAATTTGACCATAAATTAAGGAAATTCCCTCCATAGTTAACTGATTGTTAACACAACTTACAAATTTCTTCTACCTTCTTACAAGAATTTGGGGTAATTATTAGTTTTATTTTAACAAATATTAAGATAAATAAAGGTTATTTAACCTTCATATTTGCTAAAATAACTAATAACTTATACATTTATTGTAACAAATATTAGGGTAAAGTCATTTCTTATTTAACTTAATATATGTTAACATATTCTTATAATTTACAAAAGTCATGCAAATAAAATAGAAGAAATATATTACATGCTTGGAGTTATATTATCTCATGTTGCTCGTGGCCTCCTTAGTATCATTAGGTCTGTTGATTTAGGTTCATGACCCCATGGCACATTTGATTCCAAATGATTACTTAAAAAACATAAGTCAAAATAGTCTTTACTCGGGTTAGTGCACTCTCAACAAAAGAGTTAAACCCTAAATTATTTCTTATCTCTTTGTTCCATCTTTCAGCTTCTTTGTTGGAGTTGCGCCACCATGCTTGGGTTTGAACTATAACCTTCGGTACTTTGAATATGGGTAAGTCTTCATCTCCAAGCTACTTTTTTGTTTATGGCTTCCATCTGAATTTCCAACAGGCTCTTGCCCTCCATTTTCTCCAGAATTATTTATTGCTCTTAACATAGAAGAAGTTGTTTTTGTCCCTGATGCCCTAGTCATTACATGATTTCCCTTGTTCATCTTGGAAATTGTGTGTCCTGCACCCTTTTTACCATTCTTTGAACCTCCACCCATTGATTTATTTCTAGAACTACCATTTTGCTTTCTTTGATAATCATTATTTTGAACATTCTCTTTGTTACAACTAGAACCCTCAGATATAATTGAAGTTTCAAGCCTTGAGCCCTTATTTTTAAAAGGTATGTTAGCTGATTATGGAGATGCAACTATGTCTATTGAGGCATTCTTTTCAGGGCCATTATCACGCAAGTTACCCTTTTCGGCCATGAAACCTACAGCTTCAAACATTGTGAGCTAGCATGTGACTGATTTTCCTCCACAGGCTCCTATAGCTACATAAATTTATTTGTTATAGTCCACTAAATTATATAGACCAAGAATGTTGACCAACAGAGGTCAAATTGATCTCATAGCTTGTAGCAATATCTCTTATGTATAACTACTTCTATCAATTGAAAAGAGAAATGTCACAGCAATTACGCGAGGAACTAGTTTAATATTTTTCTCTTCTCTATACCTGACCCCTACTACTGAGTCAATTGGATTTGTCTTGTCTTTTCTTTTGTTACACAACTACTTTTTATATTTCTATACCTTTCATTTCATCTTCACATATTTTTCCCACTGTACCATGCTTATATTAAAGTAACTACCCTTGCTCTTGATTTGACTTTGTTGTACATGGAAACATCAACTCTCTATACTGGGGCAGTATATTATTGTGCTTTCAAAAAATGTCCACTAAATTCATGACTATTATCTTGTCCTTGTGAGCATTAAGACTGTCACCCTTGATGAATTTACTTGACCATTAGGTGAACTAAGCCTCCCCATTACAAACAAATTAATGATCTCTTAGGTTTGACTGACACTGAAAACTAAAACTGATAGACTACAAAATTAGAAAATTGTTCAATATTTTCAATAAAATGATATCTAAAATACTGCATTCATAATAAAATCCAATACTGCACTACTGCAACAGTCAATAGAGGTATGCACGGGGTGGTGAGACATATAGGTCAATGTACAAATGCTTACCACAATACTGTGACTACCAAACATGAATACCATAGGGTGGTAGTGAGAACATGTTAACAAATAAAGTAAACTACAACCCTACAAAGGGTAAACAATGACACTGCAGTATGGCGGTGAACAATCACTCAATCGCTAGAATTGACCTGCTATCCCGTGGGAGTCCAAAGGGGTGTGCGCAAGGTGGCAGTACTGCTACCACTACCCCACAATGGTCTTGATATGACAGAGTGGTATGGTGGTGAACAGTCACTCAGTCGCTAGAATTAACCTGCCGTCTCGTGGGAGTCCAAAGGGGTGTGTGTGGGGTGGCGATACTACTAGTGCTAACCCGTAGCTATCTTGAAATGACCAAGCAATACTACGGTACAACTTTTCAAAGTATTAAATGATTACACCGTTCGATTTCCCAAGATCAACGACATGTATTCAAACTCGAAATATGGGAAGACTCTAAAATATTTTGCACAAATTCACATTAATAGTGAGGTGACTGAGCTCAACAACAAATATTACTCGGGACTCAATGACATTTTGGAAATCATTCACAAAGCTCAGCATACAGGAGGCAAGGGAGTTCAAGTGGGAAAACTCTATAGCTATTGTTTTGCCGAGTAAGTTCACAGAAACCCCCTATAGCAAGTGTATAAGAACTGAATTTTCTTCTACAAGTAGACACTTAAAAAATCAAGTAGGATAAATTCTTCATCATGCCATCCAAAAGAAGTCAACTTGTGAGTAAAATGGAAGATTCCACAGTTTCTAAATAAAAGAAGAGGTCCCTGTAACAATCCATTTTAGATGTGTTACCTAATTTTGTAGACAAAGGATCCAAAAAGGTGTTTAAAGATACAACCCATGGATGTAGAGACCTAATTATCCCTATCTCAGGGTGGGATTTGTTTTGGTACTTCTATGAAAATAAGGTCGAGAAGATTCCAATTTCAAATCCTTGGACCTTATATTTGGTCAAATTGATAGTCCCAAATGTCTTTGTAGATGTTGAGTGTATTAAAGTATTGGCTCAATATTATCACCCAACTACTAGGACTATAAGAATGCTAGATGGTTCACCATTACTGGTGCTAACTAAAGAAGCAATTATAGAGTATTTTATGTTAAAAAAGAAAGCTATCACTAAGATCGACTTGGACAGAAGTGAGGAGGATTATAGGAGATTGAGAAAAACCTATAGGAGTGATGAACTTCCTTTACACATGAAAAAGGGTGTAAACAATAGGAGGATACCTATCTCCCCTGCCCAAAATGATTCATTTTCCATAGAAGACTTCCAAGTACATTTCAAGAGAACTTATTTTTCTTTGTGCCAAGTGCTTGGAATAGATGTTGAAGAGAGGATGCCAACCTATCTCATGATAATGGCAATGAGGATACAAAATCCTGAAGTCAACATTGAGTATGACTTTGCTGCTGAAATTGAGAAAGGGCTACATGAGATATTTTTGTAAGAGAGAACTTAGCTCCCATCACTTTTAGGAAATACTCTCTACTGCGTCATTTAATATTGTACCAAAACAGAAACAAGTGGACTAAAAGAATGTTTTTGGGAATGACTGATGATGAAGGGAATAGGTTGCCTGTACAAAACTAGTGTTACATCTAGGATGGTAGATGTAAAAATAGTGATTATGTAATATTTCATGATGATTTCATAGTAAAGGTCATGGCCACTCTTGGTCATATTTCACCAAGATTTCCTAATAAAATCATGCAAGTATTAAAACCTTTAGCATTAAAGCCAGAGCAAGGACACACTCACAATTTCAGTGACTACCAATTCTTCTTATCAAACCAAACATTAATAAGGGTCTAGATGGGTGTCCTCAAGCCCCACATATTTTTCCTAAATTTGTTTCTATTTGAATTGCATTTTTAGAATTTATGTGGCAAATGTTATGGATGGAGCAGGATGCTATGAAAATACAGAAAAATGGGACATTCCTCGACCTAACTGAATGTGAGGAGCTATCTATAGGGTCTAACACTCTTGAAGAACTACAAAACTATTTGAAGATGCGATATTCATTGAAGACACAGGGAGAAAGGGTCTTTGATCTTGAAGGGCATACTAATTTTATATGGCAAACACTTCTCACTAAAGCTGGGATTACCCATGTAATGGATTACAAAGAAGTTTTTCAAAGGAAGAGGAAGTAAGAAATCATAAAGAGGCTTGAGGAGGAGAAGAAGAAAAGAGACATTGGATTCCAAGGATTCTATGTTGAAGAAAAGGATCCTATCAAAAGCATGAACATAATAATTGACAACTTTAAAAGATTATATGTTGAACCAGAAAAGAAACTTGATGGTCAGTCTTTGAAACCCTCCAAGTTGCCCATCAAACCAAGTGGTATTGTAATTGCAGAGCCCCTACCAGACACTGCCACAATACAATCAAAAGAATCCCTTGAGAAACCAAGTCCTAAAAGGAAGAAGACACATGGAGTGGCCCCCTTAGTTGCATATGAAATAAGTGAAGGAGTAGGGAATACTAAAGAGGTAGCTGATGTACTTTTGAATTTTAAAGATAATGAAGTTGATCAACCATTGCCTAAGCTTGCAACTGATGCTCACAAACTAGAAGAAAGAGTGGATGTACATGGGCATAATGATCAAGAAGTGCATGATGATGAAAGTGTTACACCCCAAATTGTGAAGTTACTATATACTATTACTACATCTAGGGTAAATGTGAATGTAATACAAATTCTGGAGATGAATTAGTGACACTTGTATCTTGTTATCAATATGAATGTCATCTCATTTGATGTTGTTTCATTTGATGTTATCTCAATTGATGTTATTCATGGTGAAATACTACATGTATGTGAATGAAAGGTTATTGAATTATAATTATTCTAACTTTAGGAGATGTTTATGTATATACTACATATGTTGTGAACAATTAACTGTCATAGGCATGTGTTAGTGATTGCAGGTAAAAGTTCATTTCTCCAGGGGGAGGGGAAGTATCACTCAGGAGAAGATCTTGGTTGGGTAACCAGTAAATGTAACTATCTGAGCATACACACATCACATTAGAGTGATTGAACTAAGTTAGTTTGGGGGTTATGGGCAAGTCATCGATAGCTTGTATGTTTTCATTAGGAATCTTGTTTACTTCTGCATGCATTTGTGGGTGATGTTTATCTATTTGAGCTTTTGAGTTCTTCCCTTATATCTCTATGGTTGTTTTTCTAGTTGATGCACTAATACATTTTACTGCAAAATTCAATGAAATTATTCAGTGAAATATGTATAATTTGATGTATCGTCGAGTGCTTGTAAAATTTGATGTGTAATTTTCAATTTTTTTAAGTTTATCCCCGACGTTCATCAAAATTTTGATGAACCTGGGGTTCATCGAAATGTCGACTATCATTTTCGTCGAATTTTTGACAAACATGAAAAATAGAAAAAAATCAAATTGTGGCCAACATAAAGAAAAGTGAGTTCACGCCTGATTTATTGCGACAGTGTTTCTCTCTACTTGAGACAGTTTGTGGAGAACTAAGGAAGATTTTCTTGGGAAAAATCATAAAAAATTCAAGAAGATATCACTAGGTTGGGGGTAGTCATTGAATTTTTTCATAATTTAGTTGTGAAGTTAGATTTGTAGTTCCAGGTTTGAAAGTCATATTTTAAAGCAACATCTCATTAGATTTCATTTTTAGAGGTTTAGAGTTTTGAGAATTTCATGTCCAAATTTTGTTGTGTGGAATCACCATAAGATCACAACCAAGGAAAAAATTCTTGTGACTGTAATTATGTGATCCATAACTCTATTAGTCACGTGGCACAGTTGTGCTATAACAAATACATGATGCATTCATGTGTGACCCAGGTTTAATGTGGCTATGTTGTGATAGAAATGGAGGCACTCATATAATGTAGTCAATTCAGGTTGTATAATGTAGGTGTCAATCATCATTGGGTGCATTTAGGTTGTCTCAAGTTTAATAGGTTAGGATGTAATTATACCATGATCGAAGAGTGATTACCTCTTGTTGCAATAAATAGCCTATAACTCTGGTTGATATGCAGAGTGGTTGTGTTATATCAATTATGTAGTGCATTCAGCACAACCCATGTTTAATGGGCTATTTTAGAGAGTGCTCAAGATTTTCTAAACATTATGAATATTACTTGACATATATTTGCATAATCTCAAATTCCTTCAGAGGCTTTTGAAGTATCAATGTATCCTATATAGGGTTTAAAATGATTTCTTTTAAATAAAAAAATAAATAAATGATGTATTTCTCTATAATTAGATAATGTGGAGATCTCCTAAATCTGCCCCAACACACTATCCTCTTTGACACTATAATCATTACTCCAGCTACTAGGGTTTTACATGTGACATCTTAATATCTTCATGACTGTGGCTTTTAAATAGATCCCAGTCTTTACTTTAATCCTTTTCATGGTAACCCTTGAGTTCCATAATCCACCTTCAATCTCTCTTTCTAAGAACGGCGTTCTGCCAGATTATGAGATGCATATAAAGCAAGTCCTTCATACCTACTATTGTTCCAAAACCACCACTCACTACCTTGCTTTTAAAAATGTTGCCTCCATAGGCACAATAACATGCTTTAAAATCATGGTTGCCGCTGATTGACCATTAAGGTCACCACTTTCATCATGAAGATACAATGAGATTTTTATCTTCAAACTCAAGGCATTATGCAAGATAACATTGTGAATTGTTTGTTGTGTACGATTCAATTTTCTTGCACATTTACTACTTTGTTAACTTCCTTTAAGACTGGGTATTGCACCCTCAGCTGCAATCTCAAGCAGCTCACTCACTATCACTTGAAGATTCCTTTCATGAGCATCCTTCTATAAAATAAAACTATGCTCTATAGACTGCCTACTTACTACAGGGGACTCATTGTTTCATGGCATTGTAGTTCTTAAGATCCTTCAACCTTATTGGCACTACTTCACAGTCCACAAGATATTATTCACTATTCTCCCATCTTTGATGAGTCTCAAAACACTGCTCAAACATGCAATCCACTACCTCCATTATACATTAATGTCTAAGAAGAAACATTGAACTTATGATTACCACTGTTAATTCATTTGGATAGTCATTCCCTGATTGCATTTTCCTTGTCTAACACTCAATAAAAAGAATTTTAAAACCCCTCTAAGGTCAGCAAGGGGTAAGGGAAACTCATTGTTAAAATCTCCACTTTACTATATGCAAGGTTTGAGCTTTATTATCTTGTCACTGCCAAATTTTTGACTGTCACATCTCAAGTGACTGTCATTCTTCTTACCATAGATTGCATTTACAAATATCACTAAGCTACATAGTGTGATTCTTATTGGATACAATCTTTAGATTGGAATATTTTGTTATTACCTACAATGTCTCAATCTTTCTGGTATTACAACCTCACTAATCCACTATAGTTATTATTTATATTTCTACGGAGGCCTAGGGTTTGTACCCTAATCATGCTCTTACCAATGCTTCTATTTTTTTTTATTAGGGCTCTCTCAATATTGAGGGCCCTAGGGATAAGCTCGTCATAAGAAGTGGCACATTGCATCTTTAACTAAAAGGATAAATCCATATTGATATATAATGATGATTCCAACTTGTTACTCCTAGGAATGGGTCACTTGCTCTACTTTAGCTCGCTTAACTCCATCATTGTAGGAAGTTTGTGATCAAGTTCATTCTGATTTTAGGAGTCTTAACGGTTGGAAATCATAGTAAAATTAGAATTTAATAAGTTTTGGAATTAGCATTTTAAAGCGTTTTTTGGGGTCATTAAACTATCTGTAAGTGGTTGCATTAATTTTTTGGTGTAAATATCATAATCTTTATTAGATTATGTTACCTATCTATGAATAAAAATTATTGGAGGTGAGCTTGATATTTTTTAAGATCAATTAGTCAAACTTGGTAAAAAATTATGTCAAATAATATTAGTCTAGAAACAAATGAAGACGACACTTGATAGACGGTGGGCTAGATTGAAGAAAGGGTGATGAGAATGTTATTGTCCTTGCAATAATTGCAAGGGCTTAAATACGAGATGACTTTTAATCACAACAACTGAGAAACATTGTAGGCAACATGATCACGTTGAAGGGGGGCACGATTATCGCCCATTGGTAAGTTGTTCATTATATGTGCTTATATTGATTGAATTTGTAAATTTTTATATCGTTTTAACATTTTCTTTTATATATATATATATAATCACTTGATCATGATCATGGTTTATTTGTGTCTATCATTATTATAAAGGTGGGGCACCCTAGGGCAGATGATATGGATTATCACGTCCCGGAGAATGCGGTTTTGCAAGCGGATGAACATAGAGCTGTGAATATCGAAGATGAAGTTAATGATCCCATGGAAGAAGATGATCATGCGCCAGAAAAAATAGTTGAAGATGATGGTACAAATACATTGATCCATGCCACATTTAGTGGCAGAGCTGATCATGATAATCAAGACACTTTTGATGATGTTCATGATTTACCTGCATTCTGAGAAGGCATACAAGCCCCCTTATGAAGGCTCCAAAAACTCTTCTCTCCGCTATATTGTTGTCATGGAACTTGAAGGTTATGAATGGTTTATCGTCATAGCAATCTCACTGATGTTAAGGTATGTCATATATGTCATCTTTTTTTATCTATTTTAATTGTTGTTAGTTCATCACTAGTAAATAAAGGATGAAATATATACCATTAATATTCTTTATATGAACAAATTATTTTTTGTTGTAGATTGATTGGTGAATTTTTGTTACCACCATCAAATATTTTACCTCGCTCATACCGAGATTTATGTGCCATTATGAAAGATATCAGAATGGAGTATCAAGTAATAGATGAACTCCAATGATCATATTATATATCATAAACAATAGGAATTTGCAAATGTATCAGGAATGTCATATCAAGAGATACTGGGGCCAGATCAACTAAAAAAAGGCCTTCAGGTTCCTCAAGTATTCCCATTATTCCTTAATGCGATGCACATTATTTGAAAGTAAAATATTAGCGCACTTATGGATTACCATGCACAGAATAGAAGTGGAGATAACATTCTTTGAATGCCTGCAGATGAATCTGCATTTAGGGACATGGAGGAAAAATGGCCACACTTTAAAGAAGAACCTCGTAATCTCAGGCTTTCATTGGGAGCAGATAGTGTCAATCCATTTGGAGAGCTAAGATCTATTTACTCAGTGTGGCCTATTTTTGTTATCAACAATAACATTCCTCCATGGATGTCAATAAAGAGGGAGCACATAATGTTGTCAATGATTGTTCCAGGTATTTGTTTACATCAATTTTATTTAACGTAGTAGCATCTCATTTGTCTTATTTGTTCCATAATGACTTATATTTTTTTCATTTAATAGTCATGTACATTAATTTATATATATTAAAATGGTTATAATAAATTATGTAATGTTTATGTTCATTCAACTAGGTAAGTACAAGTTAAAGATATGAATGTATATATCAAGCCTCTTATCGACGAGTTACTAAAGTTATGGAATGGCGTCACTATGTATGACGTCTCTAGACCAATAGGACAAAGACAATTTCAATTCCATGTAATGCTTGTATTTACAATTCATGATGCCCCAGGGCAAACACATTTTTGTGGTATGTTATAACATTTGACTGTACTTTAACAATATTTAATTTGATAAACTAGATATCATGCATGTTTTTAAAATAATCTATTCATTATATATAATTAAAAAAATTGACATATTTAATCCAATTATATATCATCTTCTAGGTCTTCAAACAAAGGGAAAATTTGCATGTCCAATTTGTGGTCCAAAGATGAAATCTCGTCATTCAAAAAGTTTAGGAAAGCAAGTGCTTGATGAGTATAGACACTTCCTCCATAGAAATCATAAGTATCGAACTACTGAAAAACATCTTTTCAAAGGGAAAGAGGAGACTACATCAAAACCACGAAGAATGACACCTTGCCTATGGAAGCGGAATATAATAGAATTAATCACAAGGTTATACATCAGATCAAATTGTTTATCTATCATATATGATATAAGCCTTGAATTTATATTTTTATATTGTGTTGTGTTTACTCATGTTGTAATTCGACAATGATTGTCGCTGTTAATTTGTTTAACTTATATGCTTCATGAAGGTCGTCAAGGCATTAATGGCCGACTTCCACAGGGACTGAAAAGTTATCCTAGACAATTTAGTAGGTTTCCTTACTATGAGCAACTACAAATTGTGCATTTTTTTGATACAATGCAACTGTCAACAGAAAGAATATAATAGAAACGTTATGAAAATATTGATGGAAGGCATGACAAAGAAAAAAAAATTGTCAAAATTTGTAGTGACATTTAGGAAGCCAATCATGCAATGAAAAATGTCATTCAATTAAATAGCAATGAAGACCAAATTAATATAAGTGCCCTTCCTTGGTTATTAACAGAGCAGCAAAGCAATGCTATAAAAGAAGTCATATGAAAATTTCGAGTTCCCACAGGATTTGCTGCAAACATAAACAATATAATAACAAAGAAAGATGAATTTGGTTCACGGATGAAAACGCATAATTGGAATACCTTCATTAAGGTAATTATTTAGGCATATTATATACACTTGTATAGTGCATGTACTTTTCAGTGTATTGTGTTTACTACTTTTGGAAAAATAATGAAAAAATCATTTTATAATTGTTGCAGTACATTCTACCTCTATTTCTCCCAGACAACATTGACAACAATGTCAAGTGAGTTATATATGATCTTGGAAAATACATGAGGTAAGTAGCGAGATTTGTTCAATTCGTTGTATACATCTTATAATTGCCATTTTTTTACTTGTTATGTAATATACTGTATATTTTTGTTAAATCTTGTTAATATATTTGTGCCTTGAATCACTTGTAGATAGATGTCATCTAAAGAAATCCATAAAGAAGATATAAATTATTGGAAGAGAAAAATTCCTCGTCTAATGTGTGAAATGCAAAAGTGTCTACCTTCAACATTTTTCAATGCACAAGAACACTACCTCATACACCAAGTTGAGGAGATTGAATTGTGTGGACCTGTACACACAAGGTCAATGTGGATGGTTGATAGGCATTTAAAATTTTTGAAGGCTTTGGTTAGACAAAAAACACATTCAGAGGGTTCTATGGTGGAGGGATATATGGTATACTAGACCATGGTGTACATTAGTAAATATCTTGCTAAGTTTGCAACAAAGATCCATGTAGATCGCATTTGGGATCCCAACTCCATTAACAAATTCAAAGGGGAGTGCCTGATGGGGAAAGGTAGATTGACGAAAGTGAGGTAATTATAAGATGGTCATGGTGATTAATTGGAATACATTTTACATATGGTTTTTATGTATATTGTACTTATTTAATTTTTAATCTTCAATATACACCAATTATAAATTAAGGTCGTATACTATGGTATTTAACTAATTATACGTCGTTTGTGAATTTCAATTTTTTTGATACAATTGGTCGAGAGTGGGATGCACTACATTTGTACGTCACCAACAATCTTGATTGGATGATGGTATAGATTGAATGATGTCATCAACTGGTCGCATTAACATGGGAAGGTGTGGCTTCATTGGTTAAAGAAGCTCTTCGTAATGGAGATTCCAATGTTACACCAAAGGAAATTGATTTAGCATATGGTTTAAGAGATAAAAAGGTATGTATAAATATATTAATCACCCATATTATTTATTTTCAAGTATATTGATGTATATATATCTTGAGATTGTTTTCATTGCATACATTTAGCCAAGAATAAATATGTTTATCAACTCCATGATATTGCAATAATTTTTATATATGTTTGACATAATATGTCACCACAAGGCTATGGGTGCAATGGTCGTGAATTTTGAATCAAAATATTGGATGACATGAAGAAAAACTTGTGATTCTGGTATAACTGCAGTCTTTCAAGTGACTAATGTTTCATCTAGAAGCGACATACATCCAGAAGTCTCAAAAATTGATACTATGGGATTTTCGATGATATACTTGAGTGTGACTTTAAGTCATTTAGATTAATTATGTTCGTCGTCCTATGGTACAGGCTACGATTGAATGAAAATGATCTTGAAAGAACTGTTATTGAACATGATAATGGATTTACCATGGTTAATACAAGGTTGATCGAGCGAGCTGGAAATGAGCCCTATGTTCTTCCAAGCCAATGTGAGCAGGTATTTTACTCAGAGGTTCTAGGTAAACCGGGTTGGTCATTTGTTGTTAGACATGATCTAAGAGGAAGGCCGGTAAAGTATAATGTGGTGGAAGAAGAAGATACCAAAGATGTAGAAGATGATGTAGATGATGATCAGGATCAACAATTAGTTGATGATGTCCCTAACGAAGATGTCAAAGAGGAGTGAACTAGATCATGATGATGTAGGAGCATGTTCATGAAGATGATATCTGTGTGGATGATGACATTATCTAAATTGATATCGATGACGATGACGATGATATGACCAATCCTTACAATGTCGAATCTGGATCGGATGATATAGACAAAGAGTTGGACGAAGAAGAAGATCAATGACATTGA
>VDFB02090144.1:0-13765 GCA_007258455.2 Sequoia sempervirens | reverse complement strand
TGCCCAAAATCCCTAGAAAGATCAAATATACCACAAGGACACACATGCCTTTGGGTATTCTAGCCCTCAACATGTAGCACCCCCTAGTGTTATGAATCCTCTTAAACTATGTAAAATAGTAGTCTCCCTCTCTTTTGTGCCCTATTTTGATCAAATTTATAATGGCCATTTGATTAAAAAAATAGTTGTAACTCACATAATTTTTTCTATTCTTTCCTCTTAAATGCACTAGATACCTTGTCAATCCAAGAATAGAAAGTTCATTGTATTTTTATCTTTTCTCCATACATAAGGAATTGTAAAAATCACAATTAAAAAATGAAGGAGCTGAATATTATAGATCCAAATGAAAAATACTAGGTACATGTTATCATATTCCTTCTATCATGAATCTCTTGTATTTCTCATTTCTTGATAATCTCTGAGATTTTCCCCCTCTTTATATTATTGGAATGCATATGACCCTAGTTTCCTTCTCTCATTGTCTATAATCCCTACATTGTAGGCTCATACTTCAAATTTTAAACTTTCACTTTAGTTTCCTCTTGTTTAAGTATTTCTTTTGATCCTTTTTCATATTATTTAACCTTTATAAACATTTTTCTCTTTTTGTCAATCCACTAGTTCAAGTTCTATTGAAGTGCAAGAGGTGAAACACTTATGGAATTAATTCAACTTCAAAAACTTAATAGGATGTTATACACTAAAGCACTAGGCATCACATGTAACATAGTATCAAGTATAATGGATATTAAATCAATAGGTAAAGGAAAAAACCAAATGATTCATAGGTCACATTACCAAATTCTTTGATGAAGCTTGAAACATGGTTATTGTTGGGAAAATGTGCCTTAACCTTGCAATTACATAAATTATTGTTGATACATAAGGTATTATTTATACATCAACATAGGGAGGTGCATGGGGGACCCCCCTATGGGGGTCCAAGAGTAATGCCCCTGAAAGCCACAATTTATGTATATTTTATTGTTACAAATCTAGATCATTCATCATTAGGTCTCAAATCTAGTAGTTAATATTTTGTTGGATTGAATTGCCCTAGAAGACAATCGTATTTTATGAGGGCATTGTGTTATAACTATGTATTGTGATGTATTTTGAGATTCTGATAGCAGTTGTGTTGCTTATGGATCTCTAGTTGGTGATACTCCTATTAGACTCTACAAGTATATTGCTATCTTTATGATTTTTAAATAATATATTGGGTAGCTTTTGGAGTGGGGTTTTTCTCCCAAAAGGGTTTTCCCCATGTAAATCATTGTGTTTTGGTATGCATGATATTTATGTTTGTTTATATTTAATTTTATGTAACTATTAAAGATCTGAATTTTTTTTGCATTATTCTCCTCTCAAGATTAGTGTAAGAAGTTGTTCTACTACCTTAGCTTCCTTACAGTTATAACTAGTAGAAGGGTGTGTGCAGAAAGATGGGGAAATAAAGTGGCCACAAAGAATTTTTAATTTATCCAAGACATAATATGAGCATATTATAACATTCTCACACAATGGCCTGATAACACTGACCGAGCCTAGGTCAATCACTACTCTGCCACAATACGAGAATGTCATAATGCACTTAAATTATGCATGTGATAAAAAAAAAAAAGGTTGAGATCATATGAAATTGACCCCTTTCTCTCCAATAGATAAACATGAGTGAGGAATAGTGTGAGTATGTTTTCCAAACAATCAAGTTGATTTGAGCCAACATAGTTCCACCATGATATTTGAGAGGTCAAAGAGGCAATTTTTTTAGGTTTTTAGCTATGTTTATTGAAATGAATGTCATTTTTACAATTTTTTTGATTCAAAGAAAGAGAAAAACATAAAGATCCATTCCCAAATGTATAAGGAGAATGTGCAGATAAAAAGGAAGCAATTGTAGTTTACCATATGATAAAATACTAAAGAAACAACTATAGATTCAACAACAAAGGAGTTCATAACATAAACAAAATATATTTGGCTCATACACCAACCATGACATTCTTAATTTATTTATTCAACTAAAAATTTCACAAACTTCTCTATTTGTACAAATTGAAAAACCCATTCTTCTTCCTCCAAAAATTGAACCCCATTATGTCCTTTCATAAAAGAATACAATTTTTTTCAATTTTGTTTTTGATTCTTTTCAATTGCGAGTTTTATAATTTTTTTACATAATTAAGTTCCCTTTACTCCTAGGAGCACAACTTTATATATAAATATATTTTTTGATACAAACATTTAATATCAAAGCTTATAATAAAATACTGGATCTATAAAGTATTATGTTGATTTTCAAAAATTATTTACCAGTGAAGTTCTTATCTTGAAACCTGGTTGCATTAACCACTATTTTGGTTCATTGAATTTAGAGATGAAAAATATTTATATTATGAGGTTGTGCTATTGCAAATGGTAGTCTTCTTTTTAAGTGTTGGAAACTTATGACAAAGTTTTTGAAGTTTTTATGTCCACCACATGCATCAAGTAGTTGGCTATTGCCAAACACAAGGACATCTCCATAGCTTATGCAAAGGAAAATTTTAATAGGATAATGAAAAAAAATTATCACATGGGAATGAAATGCCTTTGTCATCTTCAAAAATTCATCAAGAAATTTTAGAGCATTGCATCTAGTTTGTAATATATCTTGCTTTGTTCTCAAATGAATATTTCGATGTGATAAAACTAACACGCAACCATCTTTTATTTTCTTATTTTGATGAACATAATATTTAATACTTGAGGTACTTGGCTTGTCTAAGTCCTTTTGGTGGGGAGGTGGCTCCTTAATTTTTAAATATTTGTTAGAAGCACACAATGAGTTATCATGAACAAAAATATAGTGTTTGAGAACATGATGTAAATTACTGACAACTTCAACATATGACCTAGGAAATTCCTTACACACATCAAAGGAACCACGAGATAAGATAGGATGTTCTTGATGTTGTAACACTATGAATATATATTTATCCTTAAGGTTTGAGTTTTTATGTTATTGTAGATTCATGACATAATTGATCTTCCAAAGGCCTCTTAACAACACTTTGATCTCTTCCCTTTGTGACTAAAATTACCTTTTTGGCATCTTTTATCCATGGAGATATTGCTAGTGGATCAATAGTATCACCCACTCTTCTAAACTTTGTTTTTAACTATGCATCAACCAATTCAATCTTTCATTTTGAGAAAGACAACTCACTATTTTGGACCTTCTTTTTTAACCTTCATGGATTGTGGAAAACTCATACCAAATACAACCTTTGTTATGTCTTGGAAGGGTACTTTATATCTACTTTCCATGTAATGAGTATATTTCTCCATAAGATATTGGATGAAATATTACTTTCTCCTTCTAATTGATTTTTAGACTCTCTAAACCAAATAATTCATTTTCTATACCCATTTTTTCTTGATACCTTGAGAACAAGAGAAACCTAGAGAGTATCATCAAGACTAGGGCTGCCCAATGTGTTACCTAAAATTCCTTCAACCAACATTTATAGATTCACATCACTATATAGGCATTGTGAGCCTGAAAAAGGACCACCTGAGCTATGAATTTTTTATAGCTTTCAAACAAGTGTGTTATAGCCCATCTAAGAATTTGTTAGAAAATAGTGGCATTAAAGTTATTGAAATTGGCATCAAATTGTATGTCTATTTTGGCACAAATTAACAATCTCTCCTCCAATATGTTAGGGGGATAAAATCAGAAAAAATTGAGGCGCTAAATTTTTGTATCAATGTGTGTTCTTTGTAAATCCTATAAATCATTTATTGGGATCTAATAACTGTCAAATATTATAACAATGTCAATTGAGGAGAGCTTTATATTTTGTTCATAAGCACATTTTTTAAGTAAAAATACAAGCCTCCTTGAATGTTTACAATTAAACCTCTGTAAAGTTGCCTTTTTTATAGGCTCTAAGCCACCATCAACATGTTCATAGGATCCAACACCTAATTAATTTATTAAATGATCAACCAAAATATCCCCATTACAAGCATGACCAAATCAACTACATGTCTAAAATAAAATCAACAATCTTCAACTTTAAATTTGATATTTAAAAGTACATTGTCCAATAGTTATATTTTTTCACAATTTGTATTTATACCAACATCATATCATTCCCTTTCAGAAAATCCTTTAGTAAGTGAGACCTCCAATGTTGGGGCAAAAAGATAAGGGTTATTGTAATACATGAGACTTAGTGTCAACATTGTTCTCAAATGAAACACCAATCACTAAAAACTTCTTTGCCAAATGGCTACATGAAAATTCAAAGTGCTTAAATGATTGGACTTGAAGGTATTGGTGTAAAGGGATGTCATCTATTAGCTTCAAGATCATGTGAATTCCATGGACCCCATACACATTCTTGATATTGAAATTAAACACATTATAAGTTTCAAATTAAATTCTTCCATCTCATACAAAAAACATCCAGCAACCCATAGCACGCATGAGATAATTTCGCTAGGCATCTCAGTGCTAAACCATCAAGTAGTCCAACAATGATTCAATATCAAAGTAATTCTTAGATGATACATATGGTGTCATTATTATCCATTAATTGGGTAAGTGCAAAAAATTAGGTCCACTTTTATGTC
The DNA here is from genome assembly GCA_007258455.2 of Sequoia sempervirens. Taxonomy (NCBI): domain Eukaryota; kingdom Viridiplantae; phylum Streptophyta; class Pinopsida; order Cupressales; family Cupressaceae; genus Sequoia; species Sequoia sempervirens. Next base: position 9,136 of record VDFB02090144.1, on the reverse strand, counting down.
AAAAAGTGGAAGTGTTTTTCTTGAAAAATAAAAGTTTTTCATACTTGGAGTAAATATGTGAAAAAATTACGTTGGAATCTTAAGAAATTCCAATAATATGAAATGTTGGACTTTGAGCCAATTTTTTAAATGTATATCTTATTCTAGTACCTAGATGATGCAAGTTAATTTTGGTTGTTGGAAGCCGATTGAAACACAACACAAGTTACCATATTGTATACCTCCATGTCTTCCACCTATTCTACTTATGTGTCTACCCTTGTGGCAATATTTTTCCAACTCTATCTAAATATTATTTATAATCATCTCCAATCAAAATGTGCATTAGGTCTAGGAAACCTAAAAAATTATACTTTGATTTTATAAGTGCATCAATGCATGAGTTTAGTTGGTCAGCATCCACCTCACCTTCCTTATTTATTCTATTATACATGGAAGTGAGAAGATTTGAAAACTTTGACTTCCACTCCACATAGGAAATCACCTCACCCTCTTCACTCAAAATCAAGGGTACATAGAACTCCTCAAAACCTTCAAAATTATTCAACTCTCTCTTCATTAAATCCTTGTACCCGATGTGATGACTTACAATGACATCCAATAAATCTAACTTGCTCAAAATTTTAGATACCAAAATTTCATCAAAATTGGGAGTGTTGATAAGAAGCCTCAACACTTCAATCCCATGGGACCAATAGACTTGGAAGCATCTAACCCTCATCCATGATTGATTGAGGCTAGAAAACACATCCCTCAAAATTGTGTAGTTGTCCCACACCTTATTCAACTAAGAAAGAATCTTTGACAGCATGTATCCCAAAATATTGTCAACTAAGTCAGAAACCTTCTTTACAATCCCTTCTTTTGCTACTTTAGCCTCTGTTTTCTCTGCTTCAATTCTTTTGTCAGTTCCTTGATTTCACCAATCAATTTATTTCTTTGTTGTGAGGCTTGAGCATCAATTATATGTTATGGAGGGGGTAGTAGCCCAAAAACTATATTTAATCTTTATTGCAAACTCTAGTTTAAGGTATTTTCCTTATCTAAATCTCTTTGCAACTTCTGGATAGTAGCCTCAATGAAGATTGTTGCATTAACTATCAAGGAATCTACCTATGTGGCACTTGTGTACCCAACTCTCCTAATAATGAGAATACCTACAAGCTCATTGGGGTCACTTATTCCTTTTGTCTTGTTGGTCTACAGGAAAATGGACCAGATAGCTAGAGTTTCATGTCATGGGTGGAATCCTAAGCTAAAATATATGGCCTTTGCTTTCTCCTCTAAGTTCAAAATTGGATTCTCACCCTCATGTATTTTGATTACATCAAATGTAATAGCAGAAGATATGTCCCATCCTAGTATCAACGAACATCATGCCTTCTTCACCAAATCTCTGCCTCTTTGAGGAGTCATAGCATTCATCTCTTCCTTGACATTCTTCCAAAAGAATTCTATGATAGATCCTTATTTCATTGTTAGAGAGGCTCCCATCTGAGATGGTCAATTGTATTTCCTCTCCCTTATTCTTAAGGATAAATTCCTTAAAATCCTATATGGTGATGAATTGTTCATCCTTGAAAAAATATTCACCAAACTTAGCTTTTATATCATCCACTACTTATCCACCAATTTCAAGACTGATGACTAGTATGTCATCTATGGGACTCTCAATTAGCATTTTGGGAGGGGGAAACATCTCTTGCACCCTAAGATCATCTCCATTCAACTCATCCTAATCAAGGGGATAATCCACCAGAGGCCATGCTATTCAATATATCTATTGTAATGGTGTGACTAGCTGAGGACATGGTGGCACATCTACTCTCGAGGTGGAAGAACCTGATGTGCTAGGAGCAATGAAGGTACATTTTCTAATAATTGATTAGAATTGTCCATTATAATCATCATTCTGACTATGGGATCTTTGATATTTAAAAATGACCCTTGGAAAGAAGGATCAACCTTCTTCCTCTTATTCTTTGCAATTTGTATTTTCAGCCATACGACCCTCCTTTGTGAAGCCTAGCTCTCTAAAGATCAATTCCTGATCAAATATTCTATATTATTAAACTCATGGTTGTAGGCATAAAGTTTTTAGTTGGTCTTCTGCCTATGGATGAACCCCTTAGGATCAAATTTTCTCACCTTATCCACCTTCATACTATATGGAAATAATATTTCATATACAAATTATATGCCTTCCCTTAAAGTGGCCATGAATTCAAAAAAAATTATCATTCCTAGGAGGGAATGCTTCTTATTATTCCTAAAATGAGTCTTATATGACTCATTTAATTAGCACCTTATTTCTAAAAATGTCATTTTGTCTGTCATATCTTTTGGTAGAAATGGGGTGTTATTGGGGTCCCATACATCCTAATCACTATTGCATCAAAGTAGAAAACCAATCTCCCCAATTTTGATCAATCCCCTTCTCTAGGGTGAGGTCCTTTGGCCTCAAAAATATCCTTATTTCTTCTGATAGTCCCCAATCTATTGGGAGACCAAGACCTTGTTGCATGGGCTTCACAAGAAACTCTTGAAAAGATGAATAATTGGACTTGTTGCAGTCCTTGTCCCATATGTAGGTAAACTAATGGACCTAAAATATCATATTCTTCTCGCCCAAAGGCCTAACCTACAATTGTGGAGACCACACTTGTACCCCACTATACAAAATTATGTGCAAAAGGAGAGAATAGTGCTTAAAGTGCATAATAATAAGATCTCTCTTTATAGAGGAGAGGTACTTGTGAAGCTAATCTACAACATACCCTACAAAATCATAGGGTTTTTTTAACATCCCTAATTTGGATGTCAATGGGAAGAACCATTAAACCAATAGGCATTTGAATCTTTGTATTCAACCTAAAAACTCGACATAGGGAGAAGTAGATCTTCACAAAATAGTCTTCAAATATATCATAGGAAAAGGGCTCAAGTTCACCCCCGCTAAACCTCTGTAGTTCCCTTCTTGGACCTCTAGGCCTGAAACATGGTAGACACCTTACTTTGTAGTTGTCCTAGTTCCTATCATATTCTTTGTTGAGATTTCCCAAATCAATTGGAACCTATACATTAAGGTTTTGGTCGAAGACCTTACAGATATGATTTATATCCAATGGTAAGATACTTATTCCATTTACTATGTATAGGGCCCTCATGTCATGGTTTTATGCCCTAGAAATATCCCTAATTAGATCTACATTCATGAAAATATTGGGAACTACTCAAGTTATGGTGTAAAATTGTACCTAGTGTAATTTCCTAGCCTTATAAACCCAAAAATGTAAAATTCCACCACCTTTACCTTTCCTTTCACATGTTCCTTTATCCTTTCCTTTTTGGTGAGGGATTTTTTTGTTAGGGACTCTTGTGCACTGTGTAGACATCTATGCATCATGTTGGCATCTTGATAGGATTCTTAGGTTAGTGGATGTTGGAGGCATTACATTATCTACCAACCTCTAAATTGTAATGCCCCTACGACCCTTGATAGTCAAAAAAATATCCTCTTACCTCCTAAAAATATTTTTAACTTCATTCCATCTATTCTATTGACTCTCTCTCAATTTCACTTCACTTCCATTCACTCAACCTTCACACTTCACACTCTACACCATTTCACTTCTACACCATTGTCTATTGTAGGTTGTCAAATCTCTATTTCATTGGTCTAATCATCTTTCTATCTTCTTTCCTCTCTTGGCTTCTCCAAGCATGTAGAAAGCAGGGTAACACATTTAATTTTCTTGCATTATCTTGTTTATAGAATAGCATCTAGATTTTCTTTACATTCTATAAGTTGTTTCCATTTCCATTTCTTTATCATTTTCTCTATACTATAGTTTATTGCCTATCTATGGAGGTGGAAACACCAAAGTGGGTTTTTGACTAAGGTAGACTCCAAAACACAACCACAACACTCTTTTGTTGTCATGTGTGTAGGTGCACTTTGTTTGTGAGGAGCTTGCAGGAGCCTGGACCTTTTGTAAGTGTAGTTTATTTTCCTGATCTCTTGTCATTTTGTTATTAGATAGTTTATCTTTCAAGTTAAAGTATTCTTCTTATTGTTTTATTTCATTTTATGTATTTCTTCATTTGCTATTAAAATATTAGATTAGAAATTTTAGGTTGCTAGCATGCCATGTGAGTTTTATTCTATGAACTCAAATCTCTATCTATACAAGACATCAACATGCCTCTGAGATGACAGTGTATTGCATTATTGTCTAACTCACTCACTAGTGTCCTTTGGCTAAGAGCCAACGATTTTTCATTTTGAGACCTCTAAGTTATATTCATTTATTTCCCAAAAAGCTCCATTAGAAAACATAGAGTAGACCTTAGTTTTCCCTTCCTTTCCCTCCTATTTGGTCATGAGGTAGTTAAGGTAAATTCACTCCCTTAGGCTCTTTTGTGTCCTATAGACATGGGAGTAGTGAATCCCCTCTACATTTTTGTGAACCCGATGTGAACTTTCTCCTTCTCATTTCTTTGTGTCAAAATTTTTTCCCTCGTTTCTTGGGTGTGTTACATATTTGTGTGTCATGAAGCTTTTATGAGCTTCACAAAATAATATGCAACCTCTGGATTCATTTTTAGAAGAATCTTTTGGCACACAAGAATATAATCTAGGAAGTTTAGTTCTCATCAAAGTGGTCCCTCTTTTGAAGAATTGGTTTCACTTAGTTGTCTACCAGATTTTCTAGTCCCTTTGGGGAAGTTTTCACTCATGTTCCTACTCCACCTGTTTATCCTTTTCCTTCCTTTATGGAGGAATAAGTTGCTCTTTGGGGTTCCTGCGAAGCAGCTCCTTTCCCTAGATAAGAGGCTTGGGGAGTTTGAGTAGTATTTAGAAAAAAGATAGTAGTCTCGCCCAAGTGGCTACTATTTCCAATAGATTTAGAACCATGTTGGACAAGGATCAAAGAAGCATATAACTTCTCTAAGGTATTGTAGATATTATGGGTACCCATGTCCCAACCTATAACTCTAACTTGGGTGTTACCCAAGATGTTAATTTTGAGACCACTACGAAACAACTAGAATTTTTGATGCCCAAAGTGTCAATGTATATGGTTGAGATAGGTCCTTGTATAAACACTACCTTTGTACCTATGCATACCCAAATTATCAAAGTAAATAAGGTACCTTTTGTCTTCAATTCTTCTGCCCCTAAGGTTTCTACTTCTGGTCCTAGTGTCGGGGGCTCTTTCAGTGAGGGGGCTAGTGGCTTTGGTTCCTCTAGTCATGTATCATCTATTAATCCCATCTTAAATTCTTTATTGCAAACTATGGGATGAATACAAAACTAGCTAGTGAACCTAGCTAGCTCTTTTTCTCAACCTATGCTCCAACCTTTCTCTCGCCATATTCCCTTGTTTATCACCATCTTAAAAACTCCTATTCCTTAGGGGATGGAGATTCCAATGTTTGAGAAGTATAGTAGTCACATGTGGAGATCCTCAAACACGTGTTAGCTTTCAATACTATTTGCACTGAGTTCTTCCACTATGATGCTCTGATGGCAAAGTTTTTTCCACATTCTCTTAAGAATGCTACCCTAGATTGGTATTTTTCTTTGTTGGATAATTCTATTTTCTTGTTTGATCAACTAGTAAATAAGTTCCTTAGACAATTCTAGGCTAATATTTGTCCAAATATGACATTCACCAATCTCATCCAATGTAAGTATGGAGAGCATGAAAAGGTTACTAATTTTATTGCTTGTTATCAGGATCTTTTCTCTCAAATTTTGCATCCCTTGCTTGATTCCGATGTATAAAAGATTTTCATTGGGAATCTGTAGAGGTAACTATGAGAAAAGTTTATCTTACTGGAGTGCCCTTCCTTCGTGCATCTATTTTCAAAATTGTGTGTGTAAGTGGTAGAATGGGGAAAACAAACTAAACATGCTTCTACACTTCTAAATAGGACATTGCATCTAAGATTTAAGGAATTTAAACTAATTTAAACTAGAAATCTTCAGAAATTTATCCTATTGCTCTCTAACTCTAAAGATTTCTTTAATCTACTTTGCTCTCAGATTTAGAAGCTTATTAAACTATTGAAATGACACTTATAGAATGAGAATTAAGCTATTCTATTCTTATATGATTTAAATGTGCAACTAAAATGATTCTACAACAAAGCTTCTAAGAAAGAAACTACTGCAAACTACCATAATTAAGATGCTAAATGGATGTTGAGTGAATGTTGAATGCTTCAGATGCTGGATGAATGTTGGATGCTTTGGAAAACCTGTAGAGTAATATTGCATAAGTTGGGATCCTTTTCTTGTAGCCAAAGAGCTGTATTTATAACTTTCACAGCAGCACATTTGCACAGGGATACAGGATAAGAGGCTGGGATTCAATCTGGAGAATTGAATGGCATGGGATGAGAAGATGGAGCTGATCATAGAGGATTGTTCCTCCCCATGAAAACACAAGGCAAGATGAGAGAGAAGATTGGAGGAAGAAGATTGAGAGGACTTCCTGTAGGTTTGTCCCCGAAGCTCTTCCCGTGAATGACAGTAGAATTAATTAAATTTTGAAAATTTAATTTTATTGGTGAGTGAATAGTGGTAAATGAATTAATTTAAATAATTTAAATTTATTTAAATTTAGCAAAATGGGAATAAATAATTTAATAAATCAAACTATAGAGTTTGTTTATTAAATTAAAACAAAAGGAAAATGATAATTAAATAAAAGACTTTAGATATATTTATTTAATTTAGAAGAAATGTGATGAAGTAATTAAATAACACAAATTATTTAAGTTGTGTGTTTAATTTATGATAGAAGTATAAAAGAAGTAATAATGATAACAATTAAATAAAACAAAGTTTTTAATTTTGTTTATTTAATTAAGAGAGAAATAATATGATGAAATAGAAGAATTAATAATGAACTTAATAGAAATAAATATTTCTATTTATTTATTAATTAGATGAATTTAAGATTAATTAATCAAATAAGTCGTATTTAATTAATTAGATTCTTCAGACCATTTTTAGGTGTCTACATTTTCCCCTCTTTGAAGTGATGTGTTTACATGTTGCTTCAAAGAATGATTTTGCCTCAGCTGCCAGTATTGATGAAAGGTTTAAAATATGATGTGTCTACTTTCACAGCAGGACATTTGCACAGGGATATAGGATAAGAGGCTGGGATTCAATCTGGAGAATTGAATGGCATGGGATGAGAAGATGGAGCTGATCATAGAGGATTGTTCCTCCCCATGAAAACACTAGGCAAGATGAGAGGGAAGATTGGAGGAAGAAGATTGAGAGGACTTCCTGTAGGTTTGTCCACGAACCTCTTCCTGTGAATGACAGTAGAATTAATTAAATTTTGAAAATTTAATTTTATTGGTGAGTGAATAGTGGTAAATGAATTAATTTAAATTGTAGACACCTAAAAATGACCTAGGCCTGCAAGCTTCATTTTTACCACTTTCGTCCTAGCATAATTAAGCTATTTAATTATGTCCTTGGTCCACATTCGACTATTGATTAAATAATTCATAATTATTTAATTAATTCATGTCATTTGTTCCTCCTTGATTATTAAATAAATAAATATTATTTATTTATTTAATACATCACTAATTATCTAAAGTCTTCCTTTGATTAAATAAATTTCATAATTTATTTAATTTCCCTTTACCATTTATGTCTTCTTGATTAATTAAATAAATTTTATTTATTTAATTACGCCACTAATTAAGTCCCCTTCTCCTAAAAAATTAAATAAATTCTTATTTATTTAATTCTGTCCATTTTCCACTATAATTAAATAATTCATTTAATTATTTAATTAATCATTAGCTTTTTCTCCCATTAAAATTAAATAAATTGGATTTATTTAATTTAGCCATTCTCTTGAATTTCGAATTAAAATCATTATTTAATTTCAAAATAATTCTTTTATCACATTCCTCCATAATTAAATAATATCTTTATTATTTAATTACTTGCTAGTTACCTGGAGTAAATAAATCTTATTATTTAATTTTCTCCAGCAACCTCTTTGTCCGTGCCGGCATTATCTTCCAATTTAATTCTTGACTTTTGACTTCTCATTTATTTTCGACCGTTGATTGAATTATTTCATAATTCAATCTCCACCCTTCATCCTTACCTGTTGCCCTAATTTTGACCTAACCCTAATGCACACAGCAATATTCAATCTTAAGCATTGATCTTAGGGTTCCTGTCATCTTTTCATCCTGGCCACACGTTCAAAATTGCAATTTTTATAAAAGGGCAATTTTGACCTCATTTGGATCTCTCTCTCAGTCTTTAGCTCTCAGTCTTTAGCATATTTTGACTTCTTGCATTCTTAGTTTATGTCAATTTGCTGTCAACTTAGGTCATAGTCATTAACAGTCATAGTCATTTTAGCTCATTGTAGGGTTATTTTTATTTTCTGCAAATCCTTCAACACTTGCATAGGGCTTAGTCTTTAGTCATAGTTGCTCATAAATCTGAGGGCTTTGTTATTTATCTGCAAGCTAGGAGGTATAATAGAGATTAATCATGGAAGGTGGAGACATAGGGTAACACTATCCCTTTTGTCTTCACCTCACTTCCATTGTACTTTGTTATTTTCATAGGAATTTTGATTGTTATTGTGCTAACCCACTTAATAATAAATTTAGGATTTTCCCTTGATTACATTTGGTGAACCCGACGTTGTTATTTCGGCTTTTCGTACATTTTTTTTTGTTTTTGTTGTTTTCTGTTGTTTTGCAGGTACAGGTACGGATCGCCGCAACATTTTTAAAAACAGTGTGACGCATCATATGCGTCGCGACGCATACGACAACCTTAGAGCCGCAATCGCACTGTCACGCCGCAACTGACGAACAGAACGACGCGTCCGTTCGTACTGAGCCGCATCTGATACCCCGAGAGCCGCATTCGAAACTCGCGCCGCATCCGTTTGGTATATCATTTTTGTTTTCTTTCAAGTTTGCGGTTTTATTTTTGCATTTCGGGTTGTCCAATCTTAGGTTTTTCTGTGTTCTGTATTTTTCCTGCATATTGAACAATATTAGGTTTTCTGTCACTAATCATTTCCCGTAGTGGCTTTCTGTTTTGGGTAGAGTTTTTTGTTGTCTT
>VDFB02090143.1:0-20153 GCA_007258455.2 Sequoia sempervirens | reverse complement strand
AAATAAAATAAAATTAAAGCAATATTTTAGAATAAGTAACAAAGTACAAATATGTTTGGATTGACTTCATTAACAAACTCAATTAGGAAACTTACAAGAGGAAGAGAACTTTAGAAGGTTGAAGATCACTTAAAATTCTTTGCAAAACAGAAGTAGATAGGTGGAATTATGAGATTTGAAAATTATCTATAAATTATTTAGGCTAATAATAATTTTGGTTGTGCTTTACTTGTGAATTGTGGGTTAGCAATACTTCAAACTCGAAATGGAAGCAAATACAAAAAATAAAAATGTAAGATCACAAGAAAATTCAAACTAAAAGCTCCAATCCCTCATGAGATACTTCTAACTAAAAATGGAAGCAAATAAAGTTTATCAAAAAATGTAAGATCACAAGAAAATTCAAACTAAAAGCTCCAATCCCCTAAGAGATTCTTGTAACTAAAGTTGGTTAATTTCCTATTAAAGTTAAGACATCTAAAAAACTTGAGCAAATAAAGACAAATAGATAGCCCAAGGTTGTCATTAAAAAATGCTTCATAAGGAGAAATAAGTCTTGGATGAAACAAAACATTGAGTGAATAAGAAAATGAAACATTTATTTGAATATGCATCTTAATAATAACAAAGAAAACAAAAAATTTGTTATAGATAAATTGTGTAAATTTGTGTGAGAAAAGACATAAAGAAGAAAGAGGAAATATTACATAAATGAACTTCACTCCACTTATGATCATTAACAAAAGGCTTATATAGAGGTAAATATCTCTTAAAGAGCAAAGATTCTCAAAGCCCAATTAAAGACTAACTCACATTGTCTTTGGTATGAAATGACAAATAAAAGAGATGAAAAAAAGAATGGGAGAATAATTTATGTATTTTACATCACTAGAAAAATTGAATCAAAAAAATTATTTATTTTAGAGTGTGAAACTTACAAGAATAAAATCCATTATACGTACAATTTAATAGCAGCTTCCTTATAGAATTTGTTCCAAAAAATACCAATTTAAAAAAAAATTAAAAAAATTAAATAATAAAAATGACAATTAAAAAATATTATCTCAAAATTTACTATTCCATAAACTATCTCTGACCTTGTAACTTACGTGTAACCGTCTCAAATTTTAACCGAAACTCTTTAATAATTGGCAAAACTGTATGAAATGATTTAACGAAATTAAAAATTGTTGGTTACCTGCTGTAAGATCGTAGTTGCCAACTTTCGTTTGATTACATGGAACCGGGTCAGAGGGTCCCTAAACTCTGCGATAAGGCATCAATACAGAACTCACTCGTATTCCCAACGAAAGGATAGAAGATACACGTCACATTATTCGAATCTACTCAAATTTATAAGCTTGCGTCTACCTCGTTTTCCAATCTCACAGTAAGAAATCTTTTGTTTTTAATTTTTTAATATGGTGCCAAATATTGGATCATCCACGCATTGAAAACCATATCGAAAGGCATCAAATTACAATTGAATTTAGTATCCTAAATTTAGGGACTTATGCCAAAACTATAATAATGTATAACTTGTTTGTAAGTTTCAATGGCGTTAGCCGCTCAAATTCAAAGCTTGGATTTGCATGGCCACATCATGACATGTATCTTCTTCCAAATCAGTCACATTATTAGTTTAGAAAATAAACATGGAAGTGGTTGCCTCTTTCTATATATGCATAGCTGATCACCATCTGATATTAACAACAAAAGATTCACCCTAAAAAAGGTGCTATAAATTTGTCGCCATTCTTGGAAAGCTTCTGTAAGAAACAGCGTGACGCAAGAAAATAATCGTTTGGGTATCTCCACTGGAATCCAAAATAGAAACAATTTTGTTGCTGGCCTTCGGTTCCATATACTGTTAGAGTATTGTCTCACATAAATGAAATTATTTTTCTTATATGGTAGAAATCTTATTAGGGAATTAATGTAGCACATAAAGTTCAGGTAGAGGAAGGTAGGACTACCATCTTTTCCATTAAAATATAAACATTAAGATTAAGAGGAATAGGTTTTGATGGTTCAAATAAATAAATTTGTAATGCTTTTGGAAGTTCTGTGTAGCAATTTTTTAACATGTAAGAACATTTCAGATTATACTCAGCAATACATCATGAAGGTGACAAAGAAAACAGTATATTGTTAAAGGTGGCCTTTACCCAATGCTCACTGAGAAAAAAATAGAAAGAAACAAACTTCAGTTTTATTGTAACTGAGCAACATGCCGTGCTATGATTAGAAACAGTTTTGTTTTTCATTTTTCATTTTAATTTGTTGCTGAAGTGGCTTTTGAATTCTCTCTGTATATTTTATCAATCCACTGTGGAAAACTCATGTCAAGGTTTTTTTTACAAATGTTGATTTTTCTTTGAATATGAGAGAAAAAGGCACAAATTACCACTCAAAACAGAATAGTCTCTCCACTGTCTATGAAGCTAGGAAGACTATTTCTTTAAGTGCACATTTAGGTCCCCACAAATTTTATAGAAGGAAACATATTCATATAAAATCTAACGGTCACTAATTGAGTGTGTTCAGCCATCTATTATGCTTCAGAGTGCTGACTTACCTTTTAATTTCGATTGACCTGCAGGGCAGCACGGCATATTGATTCCTTAAATAGTATTTTGGTGCTCACTGGTTTAAAGCATGGCTTCAAAGCCCTTGGACTGTGAAAATATCAATGAGAATGTGAAGAATTGTGCATATGCTGTCAGAGGGGAGCTCTTTCTGCGGGCTTCCCAGCTTGAGAGGGAAGGGAAAAAGGTATTTTAATATTTTTATGTAAAATTATGGTCCTTGTCGAGGTGCCAAATATCCATTACAAATAGAAAGTTTAATGGAAATGATCACTGTAATACACATACTGTACTCTTTTATTTCCAAAGTAAACCTATGTTATTAGATCCACCAATTTTGACCCTGGATCCAGGTCTGATCCGTACCGGATCTAGATTCTGGTTCGGTGCAGTTTCGGGTCCTGGTGGGATGCGGAAATGTGACTGTGGGTGGCAACCTAGAGAAAACCTAGGGTGCCAACATGGAACTCATGCTCTTTTTTTTTAACTGAAATTTGTTTTTTTTCGCTTTTTTAATAATATCCAGCATAGTTAGCAAATTTGATGAGTTTTTTTTTTTTTTTTTTGACATTTTTGGCAAGCTGAGACTTTGACTTGCACTACACATGAACAACATCGAATAAACATTCTTAATATGTTTTTATTTTAGCTTTATAATCATTGTTTTCTTTGGTCTTCAAAAAAAAATTATGAAAATGGTGTGCCCCAAGACCTCACCAAGTTCTGTGTCCAAAGTAGCTTGAGATCAAGGGTCCAATCTCAAAAGGAAATGCATCTTTACTCCACTCAAATATTTAGGTGGCAAATTATGTTTTATTAAAGTTATTACTAATTAATGTTAAATAATTTTTAAAATTAATAATATATTAAAACTTATTAATATTAACTTTATGTTTTAATTTTATTATTATATTATATATTAATTTCACTAATACTGTATAAGGTTCATAAATATTTTTATACATTGAAAATATTGAAAAATATGTATATTGGCTCTAATATTCTTGTTTTTAGAATATATATATTTATGACTTTTGTATGTTTTTTCAATTGATGAACTCAAAACAAACCCAACCTTAATTTATTTTTTAATCAAATCAACTAATTGAATTTGCAAACCCAAACCAAGATCCAAACCAAAACTGGCAACTTAGAAGTAAATCATGCAGTGCGACCTCTTGCTTCTTTATTACGAAGTGCATATAATGATACTAAGACACGTTTGACTGACTGAATCATTTTAAAGCTTAAAAATATATAAGATTGACTTTTATTAAGATTTATATTTTAGACTCAATACAATATAATTTTCAAGGAAGTCTTATATTAATTTTATATTTTAGCCTCAAGACGATAATTTTCAAGGAAAGGCTAGATCACCTAATCTTCAAGAGTTATTATTAGTGAGCTGCATGAGATGGGGTGACTCGACTGGGAATTGAAAAAGATTTGAGCTCCTGCCCCAAGGCTCAACATATAATGTACATTTGCTGTCTACGTTGCATGGGACAAGGTGACTTACAGAATCCTCTTGTGTCTGTTTCTGGTATGTATTAAGGGATGTCATCCCCCATGTAAAATAGGGAGGCTTTTAAGCATTTTCAGTTAGTATTGAGCTTTGATTGTAGGAATCTTAATTGCATGGCTTGATTGATATCAGTATGAAAATGGAAATGCCAAAGCCACCAAAAAGCATTTTCTATTTATACATAAGATCTATTACACCTAAAAAATATTGTCTTCAGAATTAACATCACATCACTTCCTTGAAAACGTTTTTATAGAAAATTTGAATAGTTTTATATATTTTTTGTCGAGTTTCCTTAATAGATGAGTGGCTGGAAATATTGTGCAGTTTTAGAGCCTCGATATACAAGTATTTGATAATTTAAATATGCCAATTTCATGAAACTGGAAGGTAATATGGTTACAGCAATGATGTAAACACCAAATGAGTTGTAAATAAATTGTGCAAATTCTGTTGATACTTACTCTCGAGTAAACAAAATTCATCTTTTTGATTCAGATAGGAAACTAACTAAAAATCTACAGAATCGAATTACATATAAATAAGACTTTTAAGTTTTTAGAGTATGTTTCAAGCTGTTTCAAGCTACATCAGCAATGCACTAATACCTGTAGAAGTCAGTCAAAGATAGTTGGCATGAATTTAAATGGTTTAACAGGATTTTCAAATTGAACAAAGCTCCACAAGAAGTTATCTAAATTTATTGTCCTGTGCAAACTGGCCTTTGTTCTCTTTATTCTCAGCTTACAAAGTAAATATTCCAATTTTTTATTATATTCTGTATATGATTTTACAACTTATCAATTTAATCGGAATCCATAATTCATTATTCGTTAGTTCCAAACTTCCCAATTGCATCCAATCTATAGCTTTTAATTGCACTCTTTAAAATCAATGATCCTGATTCCTTATATTTATTAACAGTTTTTATCAAAATCTTATGCACTATGTTGTACATTAGCCACTAAACTTCATTGACTTCTTTCCTGAAACTCAGGAGTTACTTGGCAAGTCTCACCTAAAACTTGTGTGTTTCAAGCAAGAATTGTAACTTAGCCATTAAAACTTCATTGCTTTTTCCCTGGTGATATTCTTATGTTTAAGTGTTGTTTTGGCCATATTTTGCAAACTCAATGAGTTCTTGCTAAACTTGTGAGAACTTTTGCAAGGCAAGTAACTTACTAGAGGCTCGTGCACTAAGTTGTGCGAAGAAACTCTCGAGTTTCTATTGAATCTCACCTGAAACCCATGAGTTACTTGGTGAGTCTCATTTGAAAATCGTGAGTTACTTGGTGAATTTTGCCTAAAACTCGTGAGTTACTTGACAAGACTCAAGTGGAACATGAGTTACACAGTGAGTCTCATTTGTAACTCACAAGTTTTCTCTTCAAACTCAGCCACAGAAAAAAATTGCAAACCCTTGATAAAAACCTAATTATTTGTGTTTTTTGTTATTTTCATCTTAAGAGATTAGGATCTTAGTGGCATGAATTTATTGTCAAGTGATTGAAAGGATTATATCAACAATTGGTTAAAAACTTAGAAGTGATAAAATTATGAAAAATGGAATGCACTAGTTGCCAGGTTCTGCTCTTGACACCCTGAAGGTCATTGCTCCTCAACAGTACCGGGGGCTGCCACCACTACACCTACACTCTAGTTTCAAAAAGAAAAACATAAAAAATTGTTTTGGGTGTGACATAATGAAATGCAGAGTTTTTCTCTTTATCTAATTTGCAATAACAAAACAAGTTTTATTGGTTTCCCCTATTTTTATGAAGTTTTCCGCAGTTTTTAGTCTGCCAATTAAACCCCAATGCCACGTCAATCCTAATTCGAAGAAATGCTGCTATGATCAAAATAGACTTAAGTTTTCTCTAAATTCATTATTTACAAATATCATGCATTATTTAAGCTTATTTTGTGTATTTATGCAACAAAAAAATAATCCAAGTCTCATTTTTTAAACTATGGTTGTACCGGTGGCCACACTATCTTGAATAAAACAGAAGTTGCTAGATTTGAGTAATCGGTTATTTAAACATTTGATATACATATGTGAAGAATAGAAGAAACCAACTGAAGTTGTTTTTGTATTTACTGATAGATCCAAAAAAAAGCATTTAGAGGCATGCTTAGATTTGTCTAGAAATCCTCTTGCTTGCCTAGAATTTTAGCCTAAACATAGATCAAAATAATGAATTCCTATTAATCCTTCTCAGAAGAATATTTGAGATGTGTTGCAACAGCAAATCCAAAGAGAACAAAATTTTCATAGTTTCTAGTTTCCATTTTGCTCATAAGTGGCAATAAACCTCATGTTAATTGTCAAAATGTTATTTTTTTGGTTTGCTTAGAAGATTAGGCAAAAAATCTAAGGATAAATAAGGCTCTTGATTCTTATTAAGAAATTGTTTGACACATTGCAGCAACTAAATTTACAAAGTTTCATACTTATTAGTTTCCCATGTGCTTACAAGAGAATAAAATTCATGTTGATTGTCAAAAGTTCATTAGTATGGTTAGTTTACTTTAAAATTTAAATGCCTATTTTTTTTGTTAACTGTTTGGAAGTTGATCTGACTTATTAGATTAACTGTATTGAGTATCAATCTTATATTAATTCATCCTTGAATTGTATGTGCAATAGTATAGTTATCTTCTCAAAATATACTAGTTTTTTTTGTTAATTACTGGCAGTCATTGATTGCTTGACAACGGGAAATTTAGATTTCTTAAATTTATATTTTTTGGGGCTAAGAATTTTGGTATGATGTTTTTTACAGATCATTTTTACAAATGTTGGTAATCCTCATCAAATGGGTCAAAAGCCTTTAACATTCCCACGCCAGGTTCGTTCCTCTCACCATTTTAATTCATAGATGTATTAACCCTATAATTCTCACAATGAATCAATAACATGGTTTCCATTCAGATAGTGAGATTATATTTTATTCTAGGGCCTTAAAGAAATGATGAGGATTAGTCATGGAGCAAATGGAAGACAAGTTTGGACCTTTTTAATGATACATGTGCAAATTGTAAATCCATAAAATTCATTGAAATCCTCTGGCCTCTTCATTCCGAGCTCTCTTCAAATCATTACCAAATTGATGGGAGTTTGCTTGTCCAATTTCTGTGGACATTTTTATCCTCTGAAATTAACTAGCCTCTGGTCAAATGGCTGTTGCTTGGCTGGCAGATGAATAGTTGAGACTTGAGAGCACTTGGAACCTGCACAAGACAAGATAGTGACTTTTTTCTGTTTGACAATTACTCATATCTTAAAAAAATTAGGTACTTGATAATTTGGAGACCAATCCTGCTTTCATCTTCTCAATGGACAGTCTTTGAATATGTTTTCCAACATACCACCCCACCATGCAACTGAGAGAGCCATGTGGTTATCCAACCAGTTCAAAGAGGATTGTTTTTTAACATTATACCAACATTGAAACTAGCCACATCTAAAAAAAATTAGGTACCTAATAATGAAGAGACAGATGCTGCTTTCATCTTGTCAGTGGACAGTCTTTGAATATATTTTCCAGCTTACCACCCACCATCCAACTGAGAGAGCCATGTGGTTATCCTAAGCAGCTCAAAGGGATTATTGATTTTGAACATTACACCAATATTGACACTATGGATGCTTTACGATCTAGACACCAATGATATCAAAGGTAAGAGTTGATGTTTGAACCTGGGGAATCAATGGTTGCATTATGCACTGCATAGTGACAACTATTGAACTGATATAAGAGTTGAGTGGTAAGCACCTAAATATGAGTCTACTGTTAAGGTTGTTGGTCTTCTCGAAACAAAGTTGTTCCCATATATTGTAAGCTTATTGATGTCTTAGAAACCATCAAGAAAATGTCCTAAACTTGAGAAACATCTTGTTCACAACGATGCCATTCTAATCCTTCTAATTTATTTCTATGTTGTTTTCTGAAAATAATTACGCAAAGATTTTTTTGAAAGGGAATATCCAATCAATAAAGTGCAACAAATTTAGATACTACTGCATAGAAAGAGATTAGAGAAACCCATTAATATTTCAAAGTAAACAATAGTGCCCATTCAACATAGGCAAACATTGTTGGATATGTGATTGCTAAAGTATAGGGACAGCAAGTGTGATTAAGAAAATCTGTTGCTCCATTAATGATAAAGATGAAGATTTGTTGTATGGGAGTATGTGGCTTTTTATAGCACATAGGAACATAAGAATCTCACAACAGTTCAAAACTCAGGAGAGCCTTTCCATTTGGTATGTCAAAGTGAAGCATGCTGTTCATTCCAACATAAGCACAGACATTGTTGAATATGTGATTACTACCATAAACTATAGACTAAGGAGAGGGATAGCAAGAGTGACGAAGAAAAGAGTCCTATGAAGGACTTAGAGTATTTAACATGCATTTACCTTAAATAATGTAGATAAATGTCACAAAAAACATTAATCAGTAGCAATAGCAAGATCTTTATGCCAAATTCCATCTATTTTGAAACAAAATATTACTTGTCTATCAGGTTTTGGCACTGTGTCAAGCTCCATTTCTGATGGAGGATGCTTATGTGGGAATTATATTCCCCGATGATGCAATTGCAAGAGCCAAGCATTATCTTGCAATGACGTCAGGTGGTGTAGGTAAGTATATTTTGATCATTGTTTTGGCACTCAATACAACAAATTTTTTTTATTGGTCTTCCCTTCAATAGATCTTCTTGATATGTTTTCAAGCTGAAAATTTTTAATTAAGGGGCAAGAAATGATCAATGAATTAAGGTGACAATGTACCACCTTGAAGGAATAATTTGAAAAGAAAACGCTTCTATACTAGTGAAAGAAATAGGAAATTTGATGTAAAATGCAAATGTTTCTATGTGTGTTGTATAGAACATTTGAACAATTTTGATATGCAAATGCTTCAGGTCTATCGATTCAGGAATTTATTTCATATTTTCTCCCTTTTGTGTGTCTACTGCTTCTATTTTAATTTAAAGGTGAATAATGTTAGAATTGTTATGGATAATTTATTTTCAAACCCTTGTTTCTTATGCATGTCCCAATCCCATTTGTCAACTCTGTTTATTTTGGACAATAACAAATTTCATATATTTTTTCATTGAATTGATAACTACAATATTGTAGGTCTTTTTGAAGAAAGAATACATCTAAAACTACATTGATTTGATAGCCTTTTAATATTTTTAAATTTAATGATTATTTCAAAATTGTAAACTATAAATTTGCATGAAAATGAGATAGAAGACTGACAAATATTATTATGTTTCTTGTGACCAATTAGGTGCCTATACTGATTCAAGGGGTCTTCCAGGGATACGAAAGGAAGTTGCTCAATTTATTGAAAGCCGTGATGGATATCCAAGGTAAATTCTAATAAAAAATTAACAATATTCTCATTCAGGACAACCCATATACATACTCAGGATGCAAGTTACTGCTTTTATTTTCCCATACTTGCTCCTAAAAGGAGGAGCTAGAGAACCACACATATTAAGCATAGTGATAAAGAAACTGTAAGAGGATGGTTCCTGAATACACGTGTGCTGACGGATGTGACATTTTTCTGTCTGAATTTACTATTCAGTAAAGTATTGCAATGGAGTGTATCAGATCACAATGAACAAGTGAATTGTGATATGCTTTGTAACAAAATTAGTGAGCATAAAAAACATTGTGATTGTGAGAATGTGTTTACTCTTTTTTTATTGATGTAAGCATGAAGTTCAAGGTGATGACCAGAGTGAATGTAGAAAGCCCATCCCTGTGGCAACAACCTCCCTTGAATGATGTTAGGACTCGTTATAACATTAAGAGGTTTCCACAGATAAACAAACTGTGAGGTATTATCTAATTGACTGATTTTCAAATTACATAAGAATTTAAGTTCTTGACAAATGATGGTGAAGTGCTTGATAAAATAGCTAATTGAGAACAAGAAAAAAGCCATGTATGATAAGATCTGTATTTAGAAGTTGAAAAATATGGTGAAAGAAATGGATATAAAGATCAATGATAACCTTTAGAAATTTTCATGGAATTGATACCCCCTACTACAATTTATGGTCTCTAAACATAATCCTTGATTTAAAAATTTCAGTTGAAATTGACCATCTTAAACACCTCACTATATAACCCCTCGATTTTAAAAAATTAGAATGAAATTGACCATCTTCAATATCTTACTACAGTTTAGGAGGTTTCCCCACTTTCTCTCAAAGAGTTAATTCTCTTGAGAAGTAAAAACTATCTTGGAGATTTTCCCACATAAAGTATTGGAGAATTTTCAATACATGATACAAAAATAAACAAGATTTGGTGAAAGATTGTTGCTTAGGTGTTTTTTCTTCATATGATCTTTTTTATTTCCTCATACCCACACCTACTTCATTTTCCACAATCCCACTCAGATACAATTGGGTGGAATTTCCAATTGAAGGTACCCTTCTTACAGCCTTTATTATTTTTCAAGGACTAGATAGGACTCAAATCTTAAGCCTCCATTGGGATAATGGGGGTCTCTACTAGTGAGCTTCTCTTCTTTTTGTGTTACCATGTTTACTTATAGATGGTAATAACTATCCATTGTAGAGTAAACAATATTAACATAGATATATAGAATTGTAAAATTACAAAGTAATAGCAATAGTTGATTTATTCATTCAATACATCCATTGATACAAAAATGTAGTCCAAGGAGCATTTACAAGATCAAACTACTTTCCCTGATTATGAGAGATCTATTTAAAAATGTAGACAATCGGCAAGTAAACACAATTGTTGACAACTACTTGAAAACTAACTTCTAACAGCTAACACAAGCTGGCAAATAATTAACACATAGTTTGGAATAACCATATGAGAAAAACATAATCAAAGTAAAATATGCTAACTACATCCCCCCAAGCGAAAGTTGTCTTCTGGACAACAAGAAAACAAAAATGAATATCATCACTGACTGATAAGGGAAGGAGACATTCTTGGAAGTATTGCAGCATCTTCAGTCCCTCGAATGAAGGTGACAACAGCTCATAACATAAGATTCTTTAGTTCTTTACTTGAGATGATGGGCAGCAAGGAGTTCATGCTCTCCAAAACTTTAACCATTTGGACTACTTCCATCAACTAAGATTTGGCCTTATCATTTGCAAGGTGGAGTTCCAAAACCCCTTAATCTTTTTTTGCCAACATATTTTTCTCTAATTCTATTAGTTGAGCTTTTTAGGCAACCTAGGCTTGAAATCAACACCTTATTCTTCGAGCTCCAAATGAAGGTTTTGAAAGTATGGATTGATTCATCAATTTCAACTTCAGTAGTACTTTGTGCAACCATTTTTGTTTGAAATATAAGATAAAGATACCTAAACCTATACTTGATTGAGTATAATGCTATTAGAACTTTCTCATTGGAACAACTAAACAATGGAGGCACTTTGACTAGAATCCAACTATGTTTCATTTGGGATGATTCTGTATTTGACCACCTATGAAAAATGAAAGTTGTATAAACTCATTTTGGTATTGTTCATCTACAAAGATTCGAATTCACCAAGCCTCCCACCAAGTTAGATTGAGAACTATCCAACCTATACATTATCTCCACTACTTTAGACCTATGTTCCACAGAGTCTTGAAATGGAGGGATGTGGGATATTGGGGAAACAAGGGCCTAGGTTTGGGGAAAGTAGGGGGATGGTGGAAGAGTGGTGGCAAGTGGGAGTTTGGGGCAAAACCCCAAGTGGGGTTGAGGGGAAGCATCCCTCATGAGGGTTTGGGGGCAAAGCCCCTAGCAAGGTCAAGCAGTAGGGCCCCTTGTTGGGGTCTAGGGGTGAAGCCCCCAATGGGTTCAAGTGGAAGTGCTCCTCACGGGGTTTGGGGGCAATAGCCCTAGTGCTTTCCATGTTGCAATATAAGGTGGGCTTTGGGGGTAGAGCCCCAATGTGGTCGAGGGGTAGTGCCCTTGTAGGGTTCAAGGGCACTACCACTAGTGCATTCCTTGTTGCAATATAAGGTGGAGTCTAGAGGTGGAGCCCATGCCACCAAGCACAAGTTAAGGCTTTTGAAACCTCAAAAACCTTCATGGTGCACACCATTTTCACAATTTTATCACTTTTGTTTTGCAACACCAATGGGGCCCATAAACCACTAGGGTTAGGGTTAGTGGCACAAGGATCACAAAAAACATGTTTTTTTATAAAAAAAGACTCTTACTGAATTGCCACAAGGGACTCTTGGGCATCTTAAGTGCAGTCGAGAGACACAAGGGAGTCTCTTAAGTGTTTTGAGGGTATCCCAATATCTTGGTGGTGTCTCCAAAATAGGGGAACCCTGAAAATGTCCTCTCTTTGAGGAGACACCTGAAAAACATCCCTAGGGTGGTGGGACAACAAAGAGATGTTTCCCCCAAGTCCTCATATCTTCAAAACACCCCCATCTCAAAAATATTTGGTTTTGGGGGGGGCACTGTAATGTCCCTCTCCTGATTTGCCCTAGAATTTGCCTACTAAACACCAATTGCAACAACTAGGGTTAGGATTCATCTTACCAATTAAAATATCTCTTCAATAATGCAATCTTGGGTTTGAATCTTGCACACCATATGAACAGTATGTGCAAATATATATGTATGCTTATGAGAGTTAGATAATTACATCACATCCATAGATTACAATAATGTAAAACATATTAGGATTTTCGGAGAAGGGACATGATGGGTCCGCTTGAAGCCATATGCCAAGCCTAAGAGGGTGTATACCACAACCCTCCCCCTTGGCAACTTGTATCTGCTTTCCCCATCAGTGTCTAAACCCCCTGAAGACACTTGCCACCTTGTGGAGTTGGGCAGGGGCCATAAGTGGGTAACTCGGCTCTTTGTGTAAGTGCCCTCTGGTTGGCTACCTAGTAGCCTCGTTAACCCCTTTTGCTTACACCCCAAGGCCTTCCTACAAGGTGGGTTCCAAACAATGAAACATATCTTCTATCCTATCATAAGAAATCACACATTAAATATTCCTTTATTACGCATAGCCATATTCATACAGATGTAAGATAATAAATAGCAGAAATACACCTAAATATAGGATATATCTGATATACTCCTGATTATGTATATATTTTTGATACAACTATTTGTTGAGCTGGATCGCATAGGTTCCCTTTTGATTTGTTGTGCTCTAGTGTCTTCCTCTACTCTCCGATGTATATCTTTCTAAGAATCAATGATCTCCTTGCATTGAAGTGACCTGCTCTTTATACTTACCACCGCAGATGATGCCTTTCCATATTATGTATTCATTTAAAAGACGTCTCTTACTTTGACTAATTGCAGCCTTCCTTAGGATAATTAATTGTATTCATATTATCCTAGGTTCCCTTTTGATTTGTTGTGCTCTAGTGTCTTCCTCTACTCACCGATGTATATCTTTCTAAGAATCAATGATCTCCTTGCATTGAAATGACCTGCTCTTTATACTTACCACCACAGATGATGCCTTTCCATATTATGTATTCATTTAAAAGAAGTCTCTTACTTTGACTAATCGCAGCCTTCCTTAGGATAATTAATTGTATTAATATTATCCTTGCTTAATCGCTGATTCTTCATTAGTTCACTGCATGATAATTGTTTGTCTTTTAATATTAATTCGATTGTCTTCATATTTCTCCCTGTTGCTGTTGATGCGGGTCAACTTGCATTTGATAGTGCTATGCCCTATTCATAACCCATAGTCTTGAGCGATTGGATTCTTCTTGCATGACCCAGTGATCTAGTCTACATTTGCAGGGGCATGACAGGGACACATCCCCATGGAATAGTGTCTTAAACATTATTATTGCCTTGTGCTCCAAATCTTGGACATACTATTGTATTGTGCAAAGTGGATTGGTATGATCTAGCCTTGAAATTTGAATAGAAATTGTATCATCCTAACTAAAAAATGGTCTTTGTGTCTCAAAATGTGCAAGTGATAAATTGTCCACAGATCCTACTATTGGGAAATGTCGTTGTAAATTTTAATGAAAAGATTATATGCACAGAAAATTAACTCAAAATCAGACACAATAACACAGCAGATACCCTGGGAAAACCCTCCTCTTGAGGGAGAAAAACCCAGCAACAAAGATCTTTCTTATATATATAAATAGAGCAACAATTCTCTTTACAATGAGGCCAATCACAAGGCCAATCTTCAGCACATAACAAGATGCAATGGCAGATAACAATCTGCACTTCTTTAATAACTATCTCTGCCCTTGACTGAATTCCCAATCTGCTCTATAAGGAATTCGCACTCTGTTGGCGTTTAAATTAGCACCTCTGGAGTGCTGATTGTAAACGTTCAACTATTTCAAATGTTTTGCAACACTTCTTCGTTATTTAAAGAGGAGAAGTCCCTCTCTGCTGGGAGCAATGCGTAGGGAAAGGAAATGTTTAACTAAGTTCCTATCTTTTTATGCTTCAGCGGCAGGACACAAGGGTGCACAAACACAATGCGCCGTAGCTAAGCTTTTCTCTGGTTTCTGCAGATCTTAACTACGACTAACTAGCTTTTATCTATCCAATACCTTCAAGATGAACAGAGCATGAGGGTAAAGGAGCGGGAATGGAATGGTTGGATCACTTGAATTCGCCGTCTCCAGAGGATATGACCGAGGCTCTGAACTCTCGGATATACCCCGGGATAAGGTTGGTACAAGCAAACACTCTGCACGGTAAGCTAGATCTGAGATCTGCCAAGGAGGGACTCCTATCCGAGGTATGAGCTTAAGAAATAGTTTACTAGAAACGACAGAATCACGATGCCTTGGCCAACGAGCTTGCTAAGGAGGAGGGACTCCTATCCGAAGTATAGCTTGGAAGTCAATACATTAAACAACATCAAACGACAACTGTCAATAACAAATATCCAAGGAGGAGGGACTCCTATCCGAGGAGGGAAATGAGACAACAAGCTATTAAACACAGGACGTAGACATAACTCAAATAAGATGATCAAAATGCAAGCGCCTTCTGATATTCTTCTTCAATGCTTTATCAACGAACTACAAAAGTTGGGAAAGCAAAGGCACGAAATCATGCACAATTACAATCATCCAACGAACTCTCATCCAAGAGTGAACAAATATTCGCTTTCAAAGTGTTGGCAACAATGGCGCAGCAATTTTGCATAGCAAGTAAAGGTTAAACAAAAATGAGCCCAAGGCTCTTATTTATAGAACTCAAAGGTGGGCAACCCCAAAATCTCCTTGAGTTAACAATGAGTTCTTGCCAATCAATTAGCAAGATTTATTCTAAATAGGGGGAAGCAGTTAGCTGCGCCGAGTTAAGCTGAAAAGTAAACTAAAGGTAAACTTTAATGAAAGTATCCCTCCAAAATAGACATCCACATTTAGTGGAGATCTAAGATCCACAAATCATGGAAGCCATTTAGACATCCTTAATTAGTGGGATCTGACAATGCATGATTTAAGGAATATGGAGTTAAACTTGGAAAGAAACATCAAGTTAACTCCAACTACATTTAATATCATCTTGAGTTGACTTGGAAAGAAGCATCAAGTCAAACTCAAGTCTCATAAATGCCACTTGGAGGGTAGGACGTCCTTCTTTGGTGCATTTATAGCTTTTCTCATTTCACCATTTCTGGTCAACAGCTCCTTGATCTATGTGTTGACTTCTTCCGTCTCCGGATATTCAATGCTTTGATGACACGACATCTCTTCTTGCGCAAGCTATTGCTCTTGGTAACTTTGGCGGCTTCGTGCTTGGAATGATCTCTTCGCAGCTGGCAAGTCAAGGTGCTTACTACCACGCGGGAGATGGTAATATTGGTCTTTTTGCTGCAAGATCAGTCTTTCTTACTTCTTCGTCCAGAGTAACTGCTGCAGGTCTCCACTGAGCGGGAGATGTATTCTTTTCAAAGATAAAGATCTGCAGACTGTTGGTGATGTCCGTTTGCTCTCCAGCAATGTGTGTAAGATCTGGTTGGAGAGTTGCTGGTGCAAGGTCTAGTTGTTCAATTGGAGTCCAAGGACGCCAAATTGTCCTTCTGCGAAGAAGAACTCGCCTGTTGACTGTAAACACGGACATGTTCAGACAACTTCTGAAAAACCCCTGAAAATAGCGCCCTGCCGAGAAGTATTTTTCCGGAAAAAATCTGGCACATGGGTTTTGTTCGTGCTTCAATGCTGAACAAACCCAGTTCCTCAGAATTTGGATTCTGAAACTTTTTCGGAAAAACCCCCAAAAATAGGGGCAGCAAGTATGCTGATTTTTGGAAATTTGACGAGATGGGTTTCTTTGGAAAATTATGCTGGATCTACCCAGTTGATCTGATCTGATGTAGCCTGCCACCTTTTTGAAATGTGCATGAAAACCTAAGACAAGAAGAGAGGAAGTAGACAGAAGATGGATTGGAAGTTTTTATCTGACTCTCTGAGAAAATCCGTCTTTGAATCCAACCTCAGATTAGCAATCTTCTTCTGCTTCAGATCTGCAAGAAATATCGAAGAACGGATGAAAACCTTGGCCAGATCTGTAAATGGCATCCTTGAGAGCTTATGGCTGTTCTTGATCATCAACCTGCAATGAAATAATGAAGTGGGACGCCTTCACCTTGAATATGTATGTTTAAGCTTCAGATCCACAAATTTGGGGACCTAACACAAGCTCAAAAGGTGATTTGGGCTTGATCTAAAGTTGAAAAGGTGATTTCCACTGATCGTGGAGCGTTTTAGCCAACTTTAACTCAAAAAGCTCTTGACTTAGTCAACAAATTGACCTTTGACTTCCTTTAGGCGTCCCTTTTGGTTTCTTGCAAGTTTTTTACTATTTTCTCTCTTGAACAACCTCAGTTTGATCCTGAATCTGGCTTGATCTGTTGATCCTGAGATGTCACGGACACATTCACTGCGGAGCTAGATCCAAACTGAAGAGAAGTGCCTGGGAGAGATGATGATAAAAAGCTGAGTTTAGGGCTCCAAAAGAATGGGCGCCTTTCCCAAGAAAAGGCGCTTTTGCTTATGCCTTAGTGATTTTTCAATCTTCGTTCTTCAGCTTTTTTGAAATGACCTCTCGTGCGATCACGTGGATTTTTAAGTTGTCCGGTCCGAGTCAGATGATTTCGCTTGATGTCTCATCAGGTACCCAGCTCTGCTTCGCCAAGAATGACTGTCTTCAGAAGACCTGGATTTCAGTTTAGGGTTCCTTTATCCAAGGGCGCCCCTCCTTGAAAAGGGCGCTTTTGCCTTTTAGCCTGATTATTTCCATCTGACAATTTGCCTACTTTGATCCAGATTATCCGTTGACTGCTCTGTCAGGTATTGATGCTTGCAGTTGCGTTTCCGAGATCTACTTGAGTTGAGAAAGATATCCTGGGAAGCCTTTTGTCATTTATCAGCATCTAGAGGTCAAGAAAGAAGGGCGCCTTTCTTTTGGAAAGGCTCTTTTTCCTTAGAACTTTGTCGTCAACTGTGGTTTCTTGATATTTTCTCAACTGCCTCTTTTTGCTTTGTCAGCAGTTGCTAATGATCTATTCATCGGA
Organism: Sequoia sempervirens; assembly: GCA_007258455.2. Taxonomy (NCBI): domain Eukaryota; kingdom Viridiplantae; phylum Streptophyta; class Pinopsida; order Cupressales; family Cupressaceae; genus Sequoia; species Sequoia sempervirens. The sequence goes on along the minus strand of VDFB02090143.1, from coordinate 2,462 downwards.
TGATCTGGATGTTTGTTTCACTGTCGAGCCAGCACTCAAACGTCAAGAATGACTGCTTTGGATGATCATACTGACTGCATTTGACCCTCAAAGATCATGGGCGCCCTTGCTTGAAAAAGGCTCTTTTCAGCTTTTTGAGCAATCTCCCCTTCGTAACATCTCCAGAGTTAGTCAAATTTTGACCTTTTTCACTTTCAGGAAACTCCTCCGTCGAAGATCACCATTTCTTCATGTCTCACGTTCATCGTGTATGGATGTTTGGGAAAAATGACTAAGGCATTTGACTGCATAGCCTCCTCTTGGTAGCAAGGCGTGCATTCTCCAGACTTAGTCAATTTTCAGCATTTTTCATTTCTTGAAAATCCCAGACTTAGTCAATTTTCAGCATTTTTCATTTTGAAAATTCCCTTCATCAAACAGCATCATTTTTGACCTTTTCCGCCATGGTTGCGTCGTTGAAGCTTTCAAAGGTTAGCTTTCAGCACCTGGTACTGGCCAATCTGCCATTAATGGCTGCGGAGCTCCTAACTTTGTTCCTGAAAAATAGAAATAGACCCACCAGAGTAGAACATGTCTTTTGATGATTCTGACTTGGCCAATGTGATCGTGAAGCCTTTTAATCCTATCAAAATCATTTTCAATCATTTCTGGGAAGGTCCTATTTTCGGGGGTTTCCCTGAAAATAGGGGCGGAAAACCCTAATTTTCAAATTTTCAGAATTTTGCACACGTGTTCCTTGACAGAAACCCACCAAGATTCTATGATTGGTTTGACCTAAAACAGACTTTACATGGCATTTTAACAAGATTTAGCTCAATTTGCACAGAATGCCAAAAAAATTATTTGGGGTACAACACACTCTTAATAGAAGAATATAATATCGAACTTGCTTTTTTTGATCTTCAAATGACAAATAGAACTCCTATATATACAAATCCAAGAGACACCTCCTTTTATGATGCAAGTCGGCCAAGCACAGAATAATATAATTACAAATAATAAATATAATTTATAAGGAAAGTCGGCCCAAGAGAAAATTATATTGATGCCAAGAGATGCGCCCATTCTCATTAAATGTCACATATAAATAAATAGCCAATAGGCTACATTTATTTATGTCTTCACTCGTGGCTGGAAGGACGAACCTGAAGCTGCAATATCATTAACACTCCCTCTCAGCTAGGGAGAGAACTTCCAGTTGCTCAACACAAATCATTTCAACATGATGCTCATCACATTGGCTACAACCAGATGTGAAGAGAAGAATATCACCTCAACGTGATATTAGATATCGCTTCAACACGATATCAACCATAATGGCTACAACCATACTATGGTAAGTACAAGTGTTCATCACTTGCGTGATGTTGTCACCTCAATGTGACTTTCACCATGACTCTCTCAAAGGGTGAAACACAAGTACAACATATGTCATGGAGCCTCACACATGACATCCACCATGACTCAGCTCAGAGGGTGGAAACAAGGGCTTTCACCTCAAATTCCTCCGTTTCAGAGGAAAATGCATTAACAAGGGCTTGCACCTCAAATTCCTCCATCTCAGAGGAAAATGCATTAACAAGGGCTTGCACCTCAAATCTCCGGCCTCTGCAGGAAAAATGCATTAACAAGGCTCAATCGATACTCAGACTCTTACTCACCAAGGCTGGATTCTCCACCTCATACCAAGCTTATCTCTAAGTACACAAACTTTATCCGGGCAAGGGGCTTGAGAATATCTCAATGCCCTTCATCGCTGCTGATACCTCAATTGCATTCTCCTCAATACCATATCTTTGATATAGAGGTATTTGATCTCAACATGCTTGGTTCTATCATGAAACACATGATTGATAGAAAGCTTCACATAGCTATGGTTATCACAATGAATGATAGTAGGCTCTATTGATTGTCCAAACAATCCTGCAAGGAGCTTACGAAGCCACACTGCTTCCCGAGATGCCAAACAAGCTGCAATATACTATGCCTCTGCTGTACTCAATGCTCAGACGACTACTTCCTGCTGCACCAGGAAATCATAGCTGAACCCAACCCAAGCAATGTGCCTGTAGGTGCTCTTCCGACCGGTGGACAATAACCTGCCCAATCAATCAGTTGGAAACCATGTAACCCAAGTCTCCAGATTCAGTGGCACCTCAACCCATATCCAACCTGCGGCTAATTTAAGTATCTCGTGGATATGTTTTATTGCAACAAGATGTATCCGTCTCTGCATCACACATAAACCTGCTGGTAAAATTTCAATCGCATAGCAAATGTCTAGTGTTAACTAGATACATCAAGGATCCAATCAGCTGTCTGTATAATGTAGGATCCACTAAGTCTGAACTAGCTGCAACCTCCTTCAATTTATGTAGGTTAGTCTCCATGGGTGTAGACATGGATTTGCAATCCATCATACCAAATCTCTAAAGTATATCAATGGTGTACTTCCTTTGACT
>VDFB02090142.1:0-23429 GCA_007258455.2 Sequoia sempervirens | reverse complement strand
CCCAATCTTTATATGAGGATATGTTTTACAAAAGTTCATATACATCTCAAATTGTGTTATGTCTAGCCAATGTTTGATATGATTTTCATAAATACTAGGTCCAATCCTGTGTCTCATAACATCTCTAGTATTTGATGATGGACGAGTTTGATCATGTCAAAAACCTAAGACCAAGTTCCTAACAACATCTTCAATCCTATGAAAACGGGGAGCTCTACACATAATTTCCCAATTGCCTTATAAACTCTCATCTAAAAACTTTCTTTTTTTCTCATATTTTATCAATGTGGTTCTACTATAACCAATTTCAGTTGAAAGTGCAAACATTCTTCTTTTTCTTGATATATCTTGATGTACAATAGATGTCAACATCACCCTTCTTGCAATGGCCTTATCCACTAATCAAGATCCTTTCCCAATGGAATTGTTAAAATAAGATTCAACAGCTCCCTTCGGGTTCCTTTTGTTGATATTCGTGTGCCAGCCTGTGCGTCTCCAAGTTGTTCGGCTTCCCGGCAGATTTTGATCTTCCCCCTTGCGCATTTTTCACTTCGCAACTTGGGCTAGCGGCTTCCCTTTCAGGTCCTGAAGTGTTGCACTAGGCATCCACGTGTCTCACCCGCGGGGATTCTTATTTTGTTGCTTTATATTTTCTTCGAGTCGCTATGCCTTCCACAACGGTCCAGCACTCCTAAGATTGTCAGAGGGGCCCACATCTCGATACGTGGCGGCGTATCGCAAGCTTTCCTTGCGAGGATAAAATATGCAGCTGCCGACTGCGAAACATTTCTACTGGCCTTCTCTATTTCACGGCGGGCCCTACCTTCAGCCACATGGCAGAATTTCGCAGCCTTTTCAATATAATAAGGAGATAAAACACAGTAGGCTCCGAAACGCTGCCAAGCATCTTTCGGATCTAGTTCACACAGCTTCCTCCCACCTCAGCATAGCATTTGACCCTTCGAACACGTGTCGCTTCTTCGCAATCTTTCGGCAGCTAAAGGAGGAGTTCTCATTCGGGCCGCGACGTGCTGCCGCATGCCAGTCACTGATCATTGAAGCAGGTTGTGGGCTGGCAAAGCGGGTTTGTGTTATCAGGCGCTGGTCGTCATAGTTCTCTGAGGCGGTAGATGGCACTTGTCGCCTCAAGGCTTGGTTCGAACCGCTACCATCATTACAAAGGGCACGCCTGCAACCAATCAACTAGATGCTAGGTTCTAACTGATTGCTATTATAACGACATTGGGAATGTTCTGATTCGGGCATCATTGCAGGAGATTGGGAATCTTTTCTGTTACAGCTTCCAAAGCGGTGGGAATTTTTTCTCTCCAGCTATATATACTCTCTCTATCAAGAAGACAAGGGTCCAAGATTTTAGAAAGAATACTGGTTTTTAGCAAGAGACACCAGGCCTCTTTTGCATGTTTATTCACAAGAAACTTTCAGACTGTGCCTATTGTTCAGCCTTTCTGTTTTCATGTTTTGTTTAAACTGTAAACTGTGCTCCTTATGGTCTTAAGCATTTCATTTGAAGGGACTTCTATGCATTGAATACAAACTTGCTTACCTAAACCATGTCTTAATGACTCTTCTTAGCAGTAAGAATGTATGCGATACTTTTATGTCAATTAAATGAATTGTTTATGCTATAGCTTTAAGTTTCTGATGTTTTGGAACATAGCAATAACATTCAGGCCCTTAAGTCTATGATTTATCGTGCCTATCAGAAAGCTTTGGCGTATCGCCTTAGATTTAAATTTGCTTTATTATATCTGCTTCCTTTTCCCTTTCCAAAAACCCATTATAGAAGAAGTCGGCTTCTTTAAAACCCGGAGGTCACTCAGTTCGGCGCAAAGGGGTCCCTCTTGAACTGAGTTTCCCATAAGGCACTGTTACCTCGTCAAATTTTGGGGTCAACAGTTTTACCCTTTTTCTGGCACGCCCGGTGGGACCCAAACTAATGAAATTGTCTTAAAGAGGGGTGTATGAGCCATCGGCCTGTAACTAGATCCCAGACTGAAAATAACCCAGGTTTACTAGTGCCTCCATTAGGGACAGTACAAGCCGCAAATCAGTTAGCAACAGTTCCATTCCCACCACCCTTTCCTCTCACCATGTTGCCGGCCGCGAACATAAATTATGTGGCATGGGATGCTGGAAGTCCCCTGGTAGCTCCGGTAGCGCCTGCCGTCTGGGGCGCTATCCCGGTTTCAGCCCTGAAAGCTCTTCCTAAATTCTCCGGAGATAACACAAAAACTCCAGCAGAGCATTTGCAGGATGTAGCGGATGTATGTCTGGTACACGGTATCACAGCGCAGAATGTAGCCCTGAGGCTCCTTGCTGCATCCTTCAAAGGCAAAGCTCTGGATTGGTACCGAACATTGACTCTTAACAGCATTCGCACTTGGGATGACCTCAGAGATCTATTCTATGAAAGGTTTTCAAATGACGAAGATCGTTCTTCGCTATATTATCAACTATCCGTTATCAAACGAGCACCCCAGGAGGCTCTGACGGACTTCAATGCCCGATTTCACTCAAGTTGGCAGAGGATTCCTGTAACTATCCGCCCGACTCCGGAATTGGCGTTCATGTTTTATCTGAAGTCCATCAATCCTGACATTTCTATGATGATCAAGTCTTTGGGAGGAGCCACTTTACCAGATGCATATGCCACCGCTATCAAAGCAGAGAATCACTTAATAGACTGCGAGAAATTTCCTCCTCGACCTGTTATGCTGATATTTCCTGAGATATCGGACGTAGCACAAGAGGTTGCGTCAACAAGTGCGCCAGCGACTCCCCAGTCAGTGTATTCATATACAGCCGCTCTTGAAAATTTGGCCTCTACATCGGGTCCTCCAAAAGATGAGATGGGTGACCTCAAGGAGATGTTGCAGACTATGGCGAACGATATAACAACTCTCAAGGGGAACCAAGCAATTCCTCCACGACCTGCATATCAGAACTATCAAGGTGGGCGGCCTACCTATCATCAAAATCAATATCAGAATGCGCCTCGCACTAACTCACCAGCGGCGGCTATAAACCAAATCGTTCCGGTGCCTACACCGCTGGCAGGTGCGTCGCCAAGTTCTAGTAGAGTTGACTGCGGGACAGAACAATCTTATTGATGACATCAATCCATGGTGCTTCCCTTGCAATGATGCACATATGCCCCGAAATTGTCCGCATGGCAACTTACAACAAAGGATAGCAGAGCAACGTAGTCAAGGTGTTGCGACAGAGAATGGAGAATACATATACGCCTCGGCAATGGAGAACGTGGTCCTTACCGCGCAAATATAGGGAATGTCCTTAGAGCAAGAGTTCGATATTGTTCCTGATCATGCACTCTTCTCATGGATGGAAGACGAGGAAATGGTGTTTGCAAATGACTCGCCCACAGCCGAAACGCCGCGGGTATAGTCCGACTATAACACACGCTCCAAGAGGAGATACACCGGTGAGCCCATTGTCTCGCTTTCAGACAACCCGCAATGCAAAGACGTTTCGGATCAAATTCCTGGCACACCGACCATCTCTTTGTCTTCTCAACCACAGAAGGAAATCATTATAACAAAAGCAAAGGAGCAGAAATATCTGAGCTCCTCACCTTTTAATGTGGTGGAGCAGTTGAAGAAATCACCCGCTAATGTGTCTTTATGGGACATTCTAGCTATCCCGGAACAGAAAACTATACTCCAAAAGGTGCTTCAGCAACAGATGGACCCAGCACTAACCGAGCCTCCGGCCAGTACCGAGGCGGTTTATCAAATGCCACGGGCTAAGGTTGTTACAGACAAAGCAAAGGAATCCCATACGGAAGGCGGAGGTAGGCCAAAACCTCAACCCTTCTTCTTGACCCTCATTGTAGGGGAAAAGCTATTACACAACGCTATGATTGATTCTGGTGCTAGTACAACAGTTATGCCAAAACTGATAGCCGAAGCCTTGGGACTCAGCTACGAACCTATGAAGAAAGGGGTGATGCAGCTAGATGGAAATAAGGTAGATACTGTGGGTGTCATCAAAGCACTTCTGCTAACTCTATTTGCCTGTCCAAGTATCACGGTCCCGCAAGATACAGTGATCATAGATGTTCCACCAATGTTTGGTCTTTGTCTTTCTCGAGAGTTTACTTCGAAGGTGGGCGGATATTTGTCTTTAGATTGGTCACATCTAATACTTAGGACCAAACATGGCGCAAAGATGAAGATAGAATCGGAGGCTCTGCATTCCGAACATGTGGCGAATGAGGCCCTGATTAACTTTGAAGCCGCACATACCTCCATCACTAAGCAGGACATGTACAATGTCGAACTGCTAGAAGAGGAGAAAGTGAGCGGAGACCGAAGCGATAAGGAAGATGCTCTGTTGAGTGAACATATAAACAATGATCCTTTCATAAATTATCATGCTACCAGATTAGGCAAATATGTGATTTATGATGAAGACCAAGTTCTTCCAAAGGTCGTCAAAGAACCCGACAATGACCAAGCAAGTGAGCTGTGGACATTGTATTTTGACGGAGCAAGAAGCAAAGTTGGAGCTGGAGCAGGGGTATGTCTAATATCCCCACAGAATGAAAAGTTGTTGAGGTCTTTCCGATTCCAATTCGCCTGTTCAAATAACGAGGCTGAATATGAAGGGCTAGTCCAAGGCCTAAGCCTAGCGGAACGAATGGGTATCAAGCAATTGATTGTGTTCGGAGATTCCGAACTGGTAGTTAATCAGGTCCGAGGAATTTCTGCAGCAAAGAATATCCGCATGAGATCCTATCAGCATTGAATCTGGGACCTTGTAGAAATTTTTGAAGCCTTCAACATCCTGACCATTCCCCGAGCACAGAATGGCGATGCAGATCGCATGGCGGTAATCGGTGCTCAGTTTGATCTTGTCTCCGACTTGCTTCGGAACAAATATTCAGTGCGAGTGCTTGTTCGACCAGCAATACCCGACAATGACCAAAGTTGGAAAGTCTTTGAGAGCGATGAACACATCGCCTCGTTTATTCAACACTCAGGGGAATTTGCTGATCAACTCCAACCAAAGATCGTCGAGGCCTACAAAGGACAAATTATGCAGCTAAAGTCAAATAAGCTTCTGAAAGGATTGGTTACTCTTGAAAAAAATTTCAATTGTAGTGACACCCGAAATGATAAACGAAAATTCGTGGTAGACAAAAGCAATTATGAAAATCTTCGGGTTTCTGATGGCAAAAATCTTAGAGTCGGAAAAGATGTCTCACAGCAAGAAAGAGAGAGACTTATCGGTTTCTGCGGAAAATATGGAGTTGTGGCCTGGTCTTACGATGATCTGGAAGGTTATGATCTTGGCATCATCCAACATACTATTGAACTAACAGAAGGTGCGAAACCAGTCCGACAAAAGCAGCGGCCAGTCAACCCTAAAGTTGAAGCCTTGATGGCACAAGAGCTAACCAAGCTCATTGAGTCACGCATTGTCTTCCCAATCAAACATAGTACTTGGGTATCAAACCTGGTGCCAGTCCGAAAGAAGAATGGTGATATCCGCTTATGCGTGGATTTCCGAGACCTGAACAGAGCATCTCTAAAAGACCACTATCCGTTGCCTTCTATGGAATCAATCCTCCAAACTGTCGCAGGATCAGAAATGTTCTCTCTGTTGGATGGCTTCTCTGGCTATAACCAGATTCGAGTAAAAGAAGAAGATCAGCACAAGACTACGTTCACCACCAAGTGGGGAACATTTTCATATGCTAAAATTCCTTTCGGTTTATCTAATGCAGGGGCAACTTTCCAGAGAGCTATGGACGTCGCATTTAGTGAACTGATCAATAAGTTTATCCTAATCTATTTGGATGACCTTACTGTGTTTTCTAAATCTAAAGATGATCATTTCGATCATCTGGAGTTGGTTTTTGAAAAGTGCTAGGAGTTCGGGATTTCCCTAAATCCAAAGAAATGTGTATTCAGAGTACCTCAGGGTAAACTCTTAGGGCATGTTGTGTCTAAGGAAGGTATTTCTATTGACCTCGAACGAGTAAGGGCTATAAGGGAGCTTCCCCTTCCAGTAAATAAGAAAGGTGTCCAGTCTTTTCTGGGCAAAGTAAATTTCGTCAGCAAATTTATTTCTGATTTTGCGGGAATAATTAGGTTGATCACCCTAATGCTGAGAAAGGATCAAGCTTTCAAGTGGACAACAGAGGCTCAGGGGGCATTTGAAAAGGTCAAGGAAGCGATCTCCTCAGCCCCGGTGTTAATCAATCCAGATCAACACAAAGATTTTATAATGTATGCCTTCAGTAGTAAGTCCAGTATCGCTACTGTTCTGACTCAAAAGGATAGAGAAGGAAAGGGAGAGCATCCAGTTGCGTTCTATTCTCGAACCTTAAAGGATTATGAGGCGAATTATAACTTCGTTGAAAGACAGGCTTTCGCAATAGTAAAGGGACTTAAAAAGTTTCGCCATCTAATTTCCTGCAACAAAGTTCTGGTATATGTCGCACATTCTAGTGTGCGGGAATACATCATGGAGGGAGAGATCACAGAAAAAAGGGCTATTGGATCACCAAGATCCTAGAGTATGACATCGAGGTCAGGCCTACCAAGACTGTCAAAGGTAGAGGACTGTGTGAGTATATGGCACGGGATGAGGAGATGCCTGCTAAAGAGGAACAGCCAGAGCTTGTCTTGATAAATGGATCGGGATCGGAGGATGATTGGCTGAAAGATAGAACGAACTTCATGCGAACCGGAAAGTATCCGCCAGGGCTCTCATCCCAAAAAAGAAGGTATTACCGCCTTCAGAATTGCGGATACATGCTGATAGAAGGAGTTCTTTTCAAAAGGAATTTTAATGGTGTGCTCCTACGATGCGTTACTTCAGGGGAGGCGCAGAGGATCCTCGACGCATTTCACAATAGCGACGAAGGTGAACATTTCTCTGCTAAAACTACCGCCATCAAGGTCCTACGGGCTGGATATTACTGGCCTACACTTTTCAATGATTCCTACTCTCTGGTAAAAACTTGTAAAAAATGTCAGTTCTTCTCCGACAGAAGGAAGAATTCAGCAATGCCCCTCAAACCTATTGTGGCGGATGAGCCATTTGCGCAATGGGGCCTGGACTTTATCGGAATGATCAACCCGGTTTCTAGTGCCAGACATAAATGGATTCTGACTGCTACAGACTACTTCACAAGGTGGGCGGAGGCTATTCCCCTTAAGGAGGTGACAGAAGCAGAGATTGTGGACTTCCTCGAGGCTCTGGTGACAAGGTTCGGCCCTCCGAAGACAATCATTTCGGACAATGCTAGAGCATTTGTAGGCACAAAGGTATGTCACTTTGCATTAAAAAATGACATATTCCTTAAAACATCATCAAACTATTATCCACAGGGAAATGGCCTAGCCAAGTCGACAAACAAAAGTTTAGTCTGACTCCTCAAAAAGGTTGGCTCAGAACACCAAAGGGAATGGCATAAAAATCTCTGAAAAGCACTCTGGGCTAACCGCATAACTCCTAAACAAGTCCTCAAGGCTTCGCCCTATGAGCTAGTATATGAGAAAGAAGCGTTGTTACCTATCTCTATGGAGATCCCGGCGATACAGTTATTGAAATCTCTTGAGATAGAACTAAATGATGCCATGGAGGTTCGGCTTGCCGAACTACTGGAAGTACAAGAAAAAAGGGAGAATTCCCTAATAGCGATGACAAACCGTCAACAGGTGGTCAAATGGTGGTTTGACAAAAAGGCTTTTGACCAAGGCCTAAAAAGTGGAGACTTAGTGCTAAAATATGACAGCAGGGCCGCAAAGCCAGGTCAGCACGGTAAGTTTGATAGCCTATGGGAGGGACCCTTCAAAATCATTCGGTGCATGCAACACAATGCTTTTGAGCTGGAAAACATGGAACAGGAGCCGTTAGGAATCCCCGTCAATGGGATTCATCTGAAGTTATTCCATTAAGCAAAATGCTCTACCCTGTACAATTGTAAATAACGCTTTTATTTCCTTTCCTGTTTTTGGCCTATTCTTTTGCTGGTCAGTTGTCTTGTTGCGCATTTGCTCATCGTCATTAGCGGGTAAAACACCAGAATTTCTTAAGTACAAAATATACTCATAAACGGAGAAAAAGCACGAAAGATTTGCAAACCCAAAAAAATTAAACACAGAAGCAAAGGGAGCATAGTTTTCTTTTAAAAAGAGAGACGTATATATTTATATATATATGTTCCTGGGTTACAAAATGGCATGAATGCCAATTTTTCAAAATGTACAAGTATTAGAACATACTATATATACAGCGGCCTTTTATCAGGCTTATCTAAAGCAAGTATGTTATATCAACAGGCAGGAAGGCAAGGGGTTTATCTATCCATATGAATGGCTGGCAGCAACCGACGCATTCACCGCAATGTTCACCTCTTCCTCGTCCACAGGCTCCTCGGCAGCACTGGCAGCATCATTCAACAAGGCCGTAGTCGGTGGTGGATACACCAGGTCCCTGAAGTCGGTATACCATTCTACGTCGTAGAAGGGTATCACGTTGTAGCTCCTGAACAGGAAGTGTAGGGCTTGGGTAACCCTTTGCTGATGCTGGCCATGGGTCTGCAGGCGGAATCCGCTAAGAAATGGTAGCCAAGCCACAACAGCTTCTTCTTCAATATAGCGACGTAGGTCGCTGGCTGATGGCAGACCTATCCCATACGCGGCGTGTGTGACAACCTCGCCAAGCCCGTTCCGGTACTTCTTCGGGAAGATCTCCTTGACCAGCTTCAAGATAAAAGGCTGGGGGACGCAAATGTCCAGCATGGATGCTACAAAGTGTGAACACACGTCGGTGTTCACCCTATGCTTGTCTTCATATTCAATGCAGTCCTTGCCTAGGACCCACTTCATGGCTACCAGAGCAAGAGAGTGCTTGTTCTTCGTCATTCTTTTGAGCCTTCTGGTAGAGATCTCGCCTACAAACGCCGTCTGTGATTTGAATGAGGTAAGATGAATTGGGGTATCCATTTCCCCTGACACTATCCCTAAGACTGCTGAAATAACGCCGAGTCGGCTCACCACCTAACCTATGAAAAGACTTGCAAAGCAATCTGCTACTGACCTATCACTCCAAAAAGCTAAGTATGTTTGCTTGCTTTCCATTGGGCTATTTATAGAAAAATTGACAAGACATATGCCAATCCGCCTGTAAGAAACGTGATGTATACTGGCTGCAATCTCAAAGGCCGAGTCTGTGTTTGCTTACGTTTTGGGCTGATACATGCACGATAGCACGGCTCTAGGCATGCTTAATTAAATGGAGTTAATTAAGTAAGCATTAAAAAGGTGGCACTTGTTGGTGAAGGGACGTATGGCCGTATGCAATTGTGTCATATCTCAAACGCATCCCGGAACCCAAGGCGATCCTCGTATCTTTTCAGGCCATGATCGTTTGCTTGGCGTAATCATTCCGGCTAGATATTAAATGCCGGTACATGCTAACGCAAGGTGAGAAAGCCAGTTGCAGGCTCATTTTCCAAGGAGATCAGGGCATATCACATGAGCTTTTGAAAGCAATGATGAAATCCGGCCGCCTCGGAGTAGCAATCAGTTTGTCTTGCACGAAGTTGTCAAGTTAACGATACATGCCGAATTAAATGCAAAAGGCCTGCTTTCGCCTACCACCTTTGGAAAGTTTCTATTATTGCATGAAAACGCTTGGTTTTTCAAAGTATTTTCACAAAAGCTAAGGAGGGTGCAAAGTGTTTTCTGTTTGTATATCCAGCGCAGTGTATTCACAAGCGAAGAAGCTTACAAGTTCTGCAACGAAAGGAAGATGTCAGAATCTTCAGCTCAGCCGATACAAGAAGAGATCAGCCAGGACCTGTTTATGGCTATTCGTTCCTCGGATGAGGTATACGTGTTTGACGATGTAGCATATGCAACTCCAGGTATACCCGCGAAGACAAGAAGAGCAAACACAGAGGAGCTAGAGAGACCGAAAGAGTGGAATAACCCGAAAAAGGTTATGGAAAAGTGGGCTAATATCTACGACCCAAAGCTTGCCAAGAACCCTAAATCTCTCAGAGAGGCAGCTTATGCAAGGTTATCAGCATCAAAGGCAGACCAAGCCATGACAAACAGAGTCTGGCTTAGCGATCTTCCACAATACATGGTCCCACTGGTGCACTATTGCCCGGAGGTGGTTGACGCGGCTGTTCAACGCTACAACCCAGATACCCACTGCATTGAAGGTCGCAATTTAAGGGTTCAGATCAACCCAGAGGCCATCTGGCATATGTTATGTATCCCTGATCCCAAAAGGAGAAAAGAGAATATCGAGCATTTCCGCCCAAGCAAAGGAGAAAAAATATGGAAAAAGATGAAAACTAGCTCCGAGTTCTTGCTAGAAGAAACTAATAAGAAGGGTGTTGCCTCCGCTAAGGCACCGAGTATCCCATTATCATGTGGTTCATTCCGCGATGACCTCCAGGACCCCATCTCCATGCTGGCATTTATTTGCGGCCGAGACTCCGATGAAAAGATTGAGGCTTTTCAGCTAGGCCCTGCGATGCAGTTTCGCAAATAGTGTGAACATTTCTGGTATGATTTTGCTCAGTTCATGGTTGAAGAAATGATACAGCAAATAGAGAATTATCAGGTAGAGAAGAAATTTCAATTTCTTTTCTACCTGGTCCACATGTTCCTGCACCAGAATCCGGATTTCTTTGCCCGGTTTGTCCCTCTATCAATTTTTGATGAGCAGAACAAAAGAAAGCCGGTGTCTACATGGACACCCTACCTTTCCGCAACATATGACTATTATGCCTTCGCGGACTATTTCATAGCCCCGGTCCTGAATGATTTGATCGGAGAAGGTGATATTGTCCAGCTTAACACTGAGTAGACTGGATTTCTGCAAAGCTACAACCCCGCTTGTGACTGGTTCTTGGGCAAGGATTTCACAATCCTTCGAATGCGGGGCTTTATTGGTAAGCCTTTCCTGCTCTCGGCCTGCGTCATCGATAGAGTGCTCGCGCTGGAGGTTTTTCGGCAGGTGTGCATCGTTGATTTCATGTTCTATAGCCGTGATAGTGTCAAAAAGAAGGGATTCTTCACTTGCCCGAAGAGTTTCAAATCAATAACGCTTGTTAAAAAGCAATCGCACGAGTTGCTAGAGCACAAACTGGCACAGCTAGGGTTGGTACTAGTAAACGATAAGTGGGATTACAACCCTTTCAATGATCTACCCGAGCCACACATGAATGTTACACATGTTCCCCGACCATACTGGGAGAAGCGGCGTAATTGCCAGACTCATAAAGATGAAAATTTTGTTGAGTTAGCACAAGTCCCTACGTTGGATACCAGGGGCCCATGGCACAAGTTCTACTTTCCAGTGGCTATGGCTAGGGACAACCTTCTGATGGAGCACACCATGTATAACAAATTGAAAGTGGACGAGGAATGGGGCGACGAAAAAATAAGAGCTTTCTAGAGGTACCGTCAGGAAACAACACAGTTGAGGGCTCCTTATAATCAAGTGAAGGAGGATCAGAAATTTGAAAGATGGTGGGATGAGGGCCATCCCAGCCTGATCTCTAGTACTAACAGAAGCGAAGCAGAGGGATTTGAGGGGCAGGAGGAAGAAACGGCAGTATCAACGCAGGGAGGCGATGCCTCCGAGCACGCCGCCTATGTGGGCACTAATGTGCGCTTTAACATATCAAAGGGCTCGCTTACACACACATGGGCCGTTAAACCAGTCAGACTAACACCTCAGCAAAAGGGTCCGACTGCCGAAGCTAGTGAGCGTCCGCCCGCGAAAAGGCAACGTACTGAAAATGTTATCGGGTCGGTTTCACATGAACCCGTCGGAGGAGAAGCACCCGATACTAGTCAAATGTCGGAGTTTACTGGCGAGTCCCGAACGATCCCAGAGCCACCGTTGACTAGTCAGCAGGTACTTTTCGTTCCTTCCTCTCTTACATCTCATTCTTTCGCATCCACCCCTGCTCTATCTGCAACTCCTGCCATTAGTCCGAGCCCTCCACCCTCTGCTTCTGGTCCAACCTTTTCCGTTGGATTTGCCCAGTATTCACAAGCCCAACCATTTATAATTACTCCTCCGAGCATGCTTACGCCTGCTGCTACTGCCCAGACTTTCCTCACCTCGCTTTCAGAAAATATTCCTCCTATTGGCCCCCACTCTTTTTCCGAGATGCTTACAGATCCCTTCCCATCGCAACAGGCCGATACACAGATAGCAACTCCGTTCCCTCGGCCAATGGGCCTTACAACTGAACCTCCAATTCAGTCGCTGCAAATGTTTAGCTCTGCTGAGAATCCTTAGGCCAGGCTGTGGAACGTGCCACACTTGTCCCCGCAAACGGTTACCCTCCAGAAAAAGCAAATGCGTGCACCTATGAAAGTCACCTATCCCTATGCCCTGCCTTCTGGTGTCCCTTTCGTAGGTGGGTTGGTTTCATCACCAGCTGAGTTCATAGCACAGATAGATTGTGGAAAGGAGGCGTGCGCAAATAGAATGAGATGACGTAAAGCGAAGGATGACAATGCCCCCGCCGAGCTGAGAGTACAGGCTTCGTATGACGAGGCCCGCCAAGAGTTGAAATTTGCAACTATGTACCCGAGGATAAGCAAGCCCCAGGGAGAAATGCAACCCGAGGACTACGAGATTTATGCTGTCGGACTTGACATGAAGGTAGCTCGGCCACAAGATAAAGTCGAAATCATGGAGGAGACACAACGGGTGGTCACTTCGGACTTCCTAAAGACTGGTCACTAGTTAAAGAAGAAGGATGAATAGCTCAAGGCAGCCAAGGACAAGGTGAGCTTTCTAGAGGCAAAGGAAAAATCCTTAGAGGCGGATATCGCCCGAATGACAGAAAGGGAACTAATAGCAGAAAATGAGAGAAACAGGCTTCAGAGCGAAGTTGCGAAGACCCAAGCAGTCGACCCTGTCTTATTAAAAGAATTACAAAACCAAAACCAAGCATCGCAATAGAGCCTACGGTCGATGGAAGGGGAGCTTGAACGTTTCCGCCTCGAGTACAGTCAAAAGATGGCAGAGAAAGGTGAGGAGGTGGAGCGCCTACAAGAACAGTGTCAGCAAAAGGCATAGGAGAAAGAGGCTGAATTCAAAGGTCTGAAGAATAAACTGGAAGAGGAGCTCTGGGAGACGAGGACCAAGCTAGAAGGTGAGCTCCGAGAGATAAAAGCTTCATTAGAAGAGCAATCAGCTAACCACTCTCGAGCTGAACAAACTTGGAATAAAGAAATGAACAGCTATGCAGAACAGTTCGTGGCCGAGAAAAAGAAGAAGGATGAATTGGCTGAGGCCCTGATTTCAAGGGAAGCAGAAATTTCTTCGCTAAAAACCTCTGTGTTACCTGCCCCTGCCCAGCCCGATATCATTCCACTGATCAGGCAATTGTACATTTCTCACTGGGAGAAAATTAAAACTTTCTGCCTAAATCTGCAGCCTATCCTCCGGTTCATCGACAAGGCATTAAGACTCAATCAGGAAGCCCACGACGCAATGGAGCAGTTCTCTTGTTTCATCCTAGAAAAGGTTCCTGAGGCAAGGGACTTGCTAAATAAGCTATACTCTGTCTCGGACGAGATCCTTGTCGGGGCGGGTATAGAAGATCGGGACACCGCTGCTCAAACAGCAAATAAATTCATTCATTGTCACTCTGCTTTCCATCATACTAAGGCAGCGGCGGCTTTTCTAAACAAGGCGCTAGACGGTATTCGGGGAAGTTTCTCTAACTTGGGAAAATTGGGATTGCCGTCTCCGTTCCTTGAGGATGGCACTATTGCCATGGCTGCACAAATTACAAAGGTTATTCAACAGAAAGAGAACGATCCGAAGGCGTTCAAAGATTTCAGCAGCCCCCCAACGGCAACAGATATCAAGGCGGTCATTCATCCACTCTCCCAGTTACTTTTCCATATCCAAGCAGGCGCCGGCTTACCAGAGGTGCTGCCTCATAAGGAAGCTATTGACCTCCGCGGGGCACAAGAGAATTTGCGCAGCATGGCAAAGCCATCCGAAAGTGAATGGTCACCTTTGCAGGCTGCACTTTCCAAACTCTAATGATTCTGTTTGCCCTATAGATGAAGGCTCTGGTCTGTAGAACCAGAGAGTTTTTGGGTTCTTCGTTCCTTATCCGAAACGCCCCTGATAGTCGCCAAAAGCTGTTAAAATAAGATTCAACAGCTCCATTCGGGTTCCTTTTGTTGATATTCGTGTGCCGACCTGTGCGTCTCCAAGTTGTTCGGCTTTCCGGCAGATTTTGATCTTCCCCCTTGTGCATTTTTCACTTCGCAACTTGGGCTAGCGGCTTCCCTTTCGGGTCCTGAAGTGCTGCGCTGGGCGTCCACGTGTCTCGCCCGCGGGGATTCTTATTTTGTTGCTTTATATTTTCTTCGGGTCGCTATGCCTTCCACAACGGTCCAGCACTCCTAAGATTTTCAGAGGGGCCCACATCTCGATACGTGGCGGTGTATCGCAAGCTTTCCTTGCGGGGATAAAATATGTAGCTGCCGACTGCGAAACATTTCTGCTGGCCTTCTCTATTTCACGGTGGGCCCTACCTTCAGCCACATGGCAGAATTTTGTAGCCTTTTCAATACAACAAGGAGATAAAACGCAGCGGGCTCCGAAACGCTGCCAAGCGTCTTTCAGATCTAGTTCACACAGCTTCCTCCCACCTCAGCATAGCATTTGACCCTTTGAACACGTGTCGCTTCTTCACAATCTTTCGGCAGCTAAAGGAGGAGTTCTCATTTGGGCCGCGACATGCTGCCGCGTGCCTTTCACTGATCATCGAAGCAGGCTATGGGCTGGCAAAGTGGGTTTGTGTTATCAGGCGCTGGTCGTCATAGTTCTCTGAGGCGGTAGATGGCACTTGTCACCTCGAGGCTTGGTTCGAACCGCTACCATCATTACAAAGGGCACGCCTGCAACCAATCAACTGGATGCTAGGTTCTAACTGATTGCTGTTATAACGGCATTGGGAATGTTCTGATTCGGGCATCATTGCAGGAGATTGGGAATCTTTTCTGTTACAGCTTCCAAAGCGGTGGGAATTTTTTCTCTCCAGCTATATATACTCTCTCTATCAAGAAGACAAGGGTCCAAGATTTTAGAAAGAATACTGGTTTTTAGCAAGAGACACCAGGCCTCTTTTGCATGTTTATTCACAAGAAACTTTCAGACTGTGCCTATTGTTCAGCCTTTCTGTTTTCATGTTTTGTTTAAACTGTAAACTGTGCTCCTTATGGTCTTAAGCATTTCATTTGAAGGGACTTCTATGCATTGAATACAAACTTGCTTACCTAAACCATGTCTTAATGACTCTTCTTAGCAGTGAGAATGTATGCGATACTTTTATGTCAATTAAATAAATTGTTTATGCTATAGCTTTAAGTTTCTGATATTTTGGAACATAGCAATAACATTCAGGCCTTCAAGACTATGATTTATCGTGCCTATCAGAAAGCTTTGGCGCATCACCTTAGATTTAAATTTGCTTTATTATATCTGCTTCCTTTTCCCTTTCCAAAAACCCATTATAGAAGAAGCCGGCTTCTTTAAAACCCGGAGGTCACTCAGTTCGGCGCAAAGGGTCCCCCTTGAACTGAGTTTCCCATAAGGCACTGTTACCTCATCAAATTTTGGCGTCAACAGGAATCTAAACCCTTTTTAACATTTTGAACAATATCCTTTTGTAATCCCATGTGTTTCTTCTTATTTGATGTTGAATGAACACCCAACAATTGTAATGAGTCTTTGAGCTCATCACGAAGAAGTAAACATGATAAAAATTGGGTTTTTTTAAGTGTATCAAGGTGTTTGAAATGATGATTGATCATTCCATTTACATATTTAGTCATTGACCTCTTTCTCTTATTATAAGGTTGGTTGGCATAATATTTTAGTTTCTCCATATCCATTTCAAGTAAATGATCTAAATTTCTATGAGAAATTTGTTTCCCCACCTTCTCAGCTAGTTTTATATGCTCATCCATACCAGTAGGAGGAAGTGACTTGACCCCTCTCCAACATGCATTGTTTGAACTTGTGCCTCCTCCCTATCTTTAAGGACCATGCATTCTTGAGAGGATTCATTTGATCCAATGTTCAGGATTTTGGCTCGACTTGGAGCCCTAAAACTTCCTCATGAGCTGAGCCCTTCCTACACATGTCACAAAATATTTTGCAAACAAAAGTGAGAGATGATGTTATATAAGTGAAGTTTATGTATGCAAGCAAACAAATTGATAAAACATGATGCTATAAGTGAGAAGTTTGTGCTAGTTTTATATGCTCATCCATACCAGTAGAAGGAAGTGATCTTGACCTCTCTCCAACAAGCATTGTTTGAACTTGGGTCTCCTCCCTAACTTCAAGGTCCATGTGTTCTTCAACGGGTTCGTTTGATCCAATATCTAGATTTGGCTCGACTCCAGCTTGAGGAATCCCTAGAGCATAAAACATAAAAATAATTTGAGAACATTGAAGTGATGAAAATAGAAGACCAAAGACACAAAACACAAATATTGAAACAAAAAGAATTGGCTTAAGGAATTGGAGTCAAGGATCATATACACATTGCAACTTGCATGACCAAGATGACTTGAGGACATTTAAAAGTATTTATAGTCATTCAAGTGCAATGACATGGTTAGAAACCTTCAAAACAAATGTGTGTTAAGACATAATTTAAAGAATAATCTATCATATATAACTATTATTCCTTGGCACCATATAGCTTGAGTTTTGATGTATACATGTGTTATTCTCTAGAAAACCTCACATTGCATTGGCTTTAAGTATAATTTGAGTTCTAATTTTGAAATAATTCTAGAGCTTAGAATTGGGTATTTATTAAAATATATAAAAAATATTTTAAGGAACTATTGATCATTAGATTAAATCTAATGGGAGTTTAGAAAAATCTTAAGCTAATTATATGTTGCAATGTAGATTGAATAGGGGATATTGATCACCAAATATCAACATTAGAATGCTACTTCATTGTACATGAAGGTGTAGTTTCATGAATAATTAAGAAAAAATAATGGTTTCTTTCAAAGTGCAAAGTTAGAATATATAGGAATTTGCAAAGCCATAAAATAATTAATGTGGTTGAAAAAATTATGAAAATCAAAGTGGCATTGTGAGGGACACAAAATTTAAGGTTTCATTGGAGAACTAAGCATGTATTGAAGTACACTATCATTTTCTTCATGAACAAAGTAAAGAGAAAATTTTGTAGATGCAATACTTAACAATGATAATGTGATGACAAAAACATTAAACAAAGGTATTGGTAAAAGATAAGTGTAAGGTTTCCAATGCTTAATAAGAAAGCCAATGCAAAATGTATGCACATACAAATTTATGTTTAGGTTACTAACCAAATTATTGGGTGGAGTAATGCATGTACCATGGATTCCATCCCATCGTCGAATACTCATGTTTTTTCAAAGTAAAAGTCCTAAACACACACTTGAGAGTGAGAGAGAGAAGAAACAAGCATGTACCTTGTTTCTTTCTATGATAATTTTCCAAGTTTTGTTCACGCCTCTTATGTTCTTCTTTCGACAATTTTCATTGAGACGCATTTTTTCTTTTTCTTTGTTGTCCCATTTTCTTCTTCAACTTGTAGATGACTCAAAACAAGTCCTCTACCAACTTAGTTAAATTATCCTCCAAATTTTTCCTTGATTGATAAAAATGAAAAGTTGTCGAGCTCCAATATTTTCCTCCTTGATAAATGTGCAAAAACTTCTACAAAATCTGCGCTCCAAGTGATATAAATGACAATTAATCTTGCAATTTAATATCCAGACTAATGAAAAATAAGCTTCTATTTATATGCATATCCACGATGGGAAAAAAATTATTCTAGTGTACATGGAATAACTAGATCCTAGTTTAAATGAATCTCGAGTAGTAAACAAACAAGTTATTTCATTGTGGAGTTTGTTGTTATTTAATTCATAGGTATGCACAATGTATCTAGTAATTTTAGAATTTTGTTAAAGTGTCAAAAATGTATATTAGAGGTATAATTTGAATTGAATTTTTCTTAATTATATTTGAATTGAATTCTATACGTGTCAAAATGTATAATAGAGGTATAATTTGAATTAAATTTTCTTCATTATATTTGAATTGAATTTCGCTACTTGTCAAAACGCATAATAGAGAGGTATAATTTGAATTGAATTTCTTAATTATATTTGAATTGAATTTCAAGTTACTTGTCAAAAAGATTATATCTTGTTCTCAACTCCAATGGTTCATGTTGCTTAAGTCATTTAAAAAAATATATTTATTGTGACAAATATGAATGAACTTAATTATAAAAGGCATTGATTTCCTTAAATTCTACTAGAAATCAAATTATCTATATTGAATATAAGGAAATGTAAGTTGTAAGAGATCATAAAATTAGAAAACATGTATGTATATTGAATATTTAAAGAAAAATGCATGCCATATATTATGTAAAACATGTTTAAACCATAAGCAAACACATGTACATACATGTAAAGGATTCAATACATATAAACATAACACATATTATAAGCAAAGAGACAAATGTATGTATATATCATATAAGAAAATATATGTACATATCATATAAGCAAAATGTAAATTAAAGATCATCAAATGTCAAATACTAAAGATCAAAAAATAAGCAAATGTATGTATATCATATAAGCAAATGTAATTTAGAGATCATCAAATCTCAAATACTAAAGATCATCATGCATAAGCAAATGCATGTGGTAAAGATCAAAAATCTAGTGTGCATGGCCTAATATGAATGTCTACTCCTAGTCGAATGGCCATCTGAATGAGAATGGTCCTGCTCTGATGGATGTGCTGAGCCCTGCAAATAAAATTGTGTACAAGATGTGTTAAATACATATAATTTATATTGAATAAATTTTATGAAAGTTATTTTTAAATGAACTTGTATTTTTAAATATTAATCTATATCTATGCATACATAAATATTGCATGTACATATACACGTGTGATTATATAAAAAATGAAAAACTCACATGTCTACTAGAAGCAAATTCATCCACAGAGTCACATCAATCATGCACACGATTTGGACCAAGGCTAGGAGTGATATGAGGTATGTCCACCTGTAACAATATATATACATATATATATCAACTTACATGAATATCTAGTTAAAAAAAAATTAAAAGTAATGAAAAAAGAATTGAAACATGCACATGCACACATACATGAATATCATTTGATATCGGATGACCTAAGTCCTCTGAAACAATTGCCTCCACCATATCCACCAAATGGTCAAGCGACGAATCAACATCTGCATCCATCCAATCTATCCCATGTCATGCCAGAAATGATGAATGTAGAGGAATATGAAGGTGAGATGGCATCGACGATGATGAACCAACACCAATCAACAAATCAGTAAAACCCATAGTCTGTGCAGCTGCCGAATGAACTGTAGGTGGATCTTGATGCGCACTAGTGCTCAGCTGAGAGTGATGGGATCCTGGAACTAAACGACCTCTTCATCTCAAATGATCTCTAACATGCTCTATACTGATCCCATTGTCTAATGCAATGTTGGCATATGCCTCCAACAGGTCCTTTTCCAAACAATGCAGAGTCATGCGTGACATATCTCCTGTAAGTGCATCAAGTTGTGTAGGAGTAGGGATGTTGGCCACTGTAAAAGGATCCATGGTGGTCCACTGTGCTAAAAATGGCATGGATCGGGAATGTCTGGACATCAAATACTGACCTACACGATCATCAGATATCCTAGTGGTGGTAGCCGCAATGTCACCTACAGTATCAATTGCTTCCTTTTGGGAAGCAACGACAACCTCATATGTTATGGGGTCTAGAGCTGGGGTGAGAGCAGGAAACCTCTCACCAACCAATACCCTAAACACTAGGGGTGGTCTATCTACTCGACGATAGGTGGGCCTATCAGCAATCCTACCACGCCCCTGACTAGCATATGGTGGAATGTCCAGGTAGTTAACTTTGAGGCCCAAATGGACCTCAGCATACAACTGTTCAACAAAATACAATGGAATCTGGTCATTGTTTGGGTATAGACCATGTGCTGCGAGAAATCGTGGGTAGATCAATGAGGCCATAGCATGATCAACACATCTAGTGACCTGGTATCCCCTAACCTTATGCACATTTTGATAAATTGGAAAACAAGTGGCTTTTATCATTTCTTTGGTGACACTATCTTGTATTTGTTTAAGGGGAACATCACCATGTACTTCTTCCCGCATGCAGGAAAGAATAGTAGTCACTTTATATGAGGAATATGCACTAGTCCTCTCAAGTTCATCTTTTAGTTTTTTCTAGACTATGCAATATTAACATGCATGGTTCACTATATATCCTCGGGTTTGCACCCTGTGCTAATGAATCTCTCAATTTTTTAATCTCATTACTAGTATTTGCAAACAAAGAATCAAGCAGTGGAACATGATTCAGATTTTCTCCATGTTATATATATATATATATATATATACAAGACACCTAAAAGAGCAATGAGACTAAAATAATATATCTAGATAAAGGAATGCAAATCTAAAAATAGTTGGTAATAATTCATCTACTCATCAATAATATTTACAACTAATAACAATTTAAAAAGAATTGGAAGACAACTATAATCTATGCAACATAGCATCCTTTAAATGGTTCAAATTCTTAAATGAAACAAATGAAAGAAAGAATAAGAATACAAAGATTAGTATAAAATTATTTGAAAATAATAGGGGATAAAAATATTTAATCTAATAGTTGTTAACATAAATTAACTTCAAAATAGGATTATGTAAGTGAAAAAAAAGTTCTATTGCCTTTATTGAACCTAAATTTATCTAGTTAAGATATGTCTAAAATTAAGAATTCACCCTAGAATATCAATATTCCATAAGAATCTCATAAAGAGGATGAATTTAATGGAAGATAATATAAAATCCTCCATATGATGATGAATTTTATCATTACAATATGAGTGAATCATCTCAATTATATAGCCAAGAACATCAAAAAATTATAGATTGGAAAGCAAAATAATCAGACATTTATCATATTTTTATATGTATAAAGTTTAGATACCATCAAACTATTTAAACTTATAGATTGCATAAAGCTATAGATTGAATCGTTAAAACTAATTTATTAAGAATCAAATCTAATAAATTTTTACTTCATATTGCATACTTGTTATAAATATCTCACTAATCCAACCATACATTTTATATATGTTAAAAAAAATATAATTATTATGCCCATAATTTTTCACTATATCTTGACATGGATCTCCTTCAACTAGATCAATTAAAAATTATTTGTAATGTTGGAGGAAAATGGATTTAATATCATTAGAGTTTTCAACGATAGATATTATCCACTCTTGAGAATGTAAATATGTTTGAGATAACTAAAAAATAATTTGTATCCCTTATATCCTTTCATCCAATGTAGCCTATCTCTTAATTGAGATCCTCTACCACAATTAAGTTCAAATATTCTAAGTTTTATTTCAACGGAAGAAACCACTCATTGTAGAAAAGTTATTAGTAAGTGCTAAAACCAAAACAATTTTTTTTTTCTATTTGGATCCATATTTTTTTTCCATTCTAGATCTCTTTCTAGCCATATTCTTATTCGTTTGATCATAGTAAGGTAGTACAATAGATTTAATCGCATCATTCCACAATTGTATCCACTTACCATTTTAATGAGGTCTAGGAACATCAACCAAAGGGATATTAGGGAAGCAAGGTGATCAATTTGATTGAGGTGGGAAGTGTTGAGCTTGAAGGATAGATTATTAGGTATGAGGAATAAGAAGTTTGAAAAGTTTAAAGAATTGGGAGGTGATATGTGAGATAGGTTTAATAGAATCTACTTAAATAAGGGTGTTTTGTGGAGAGGGGACAATGGAAGAGAAATAACTAATTTTTAATCTATCAATACAACTAAGTTTCCCTTAGTTCACCATCTCTTTATTTGGTCCAAGTGAATTAGTGATCAGTATAAGAATATTTTTTGTCTAAAATGGGATCTAAACCCCTCATGGTATTTCTAGTTAGGATGTAGGAATTCAATTATTTTTTAGAGAGTTTATGAGAACTAAGCCAACTTGTATCTTGGTTTTTTCCACCATATCATATTCACCTCCTTGTAGCCATTTAGTCATAGGGAGGGCATAAAAATCCATTCCCACAATTTAACTTGAGATGAGGAGTCATTAGGCATACAATAAAGAAAAAATGAATAGGTATTCCTTGGATTAGTAACTGTAAGCACTAAGCACATTTTTTGTTGGGATCCACTCCTCAATAGATGATAAAATTAGCCAAGTATTGGGAAAGGTGGGTCAACCTTGCATCCTAATATTTTGATTTATTATTTTTTCCTCATATTAGGAAATGAGGCATCTCACTTTGTGTTGGTAGTTATTTGTCATTTGTTGAATGCTTCAATGGAGGTGTCTAAGATGTTCTAAATGCATATAATAGTATTATATCTTTATAAGATGAAACCCTCTTATGACATATTCTTATGACATTTAAGAGCATGACTATAGAATATTTACAGTTTAAAGTATTGACCAACATTATGAAAAGTCATAAGAAATCTTTTAAGAAATAGCAACTGTGTCAAGGAAAAAGATGTGGACATTTACAAGAACTTTTTTTTTTTTAAGAAAAAGTGGGAGACCACTTATAATTTTATTTATATATAATATTTTACATATAGCTAGTTCAGGGGGACATACTAGCGGGAAAGAACTAGCAAGAAAACCTCTAGTTGCAGTCTAAGTAACAAATTTTACAAAATATCAAAAAGACCAATGAGGTCTTAGTACAAATGACGAATTGTCTTATTTCAATGTTACAAAAGCACATTGGTTGAATACATTAGTACATATGCACATTCTCTTATGCACCCAAAATACCCAAAAGAAGACATCACACTAGATATACCCATGACCCGAATACATAACACAGTGGAGATGTGAAGAAGTGTCATGCATTGTGGATAATAACATGCCTTGGAATATGTGAACATAGGTCTCTTCTTATGAAACAAAACCTTCTTTGACTAATTAACATTAGAAATTAATACAGTTTGGCAAGCATATTGTATAATCACACTAGAAACCAACAATGGAAGATTGAAAGTCTCAACTAAGAATTCCACCTTATAGATAACATTCATACTAGAAGCCAACAACAAAAGACCAAATTTCATAAATAAAGTTCATGTATTATATATCATGCCTTTGAGGGGTCCGCAAGTACCATGAGCCTTTTGAAATCCTTCTCCATCTAAACGCATCCATTCCAAGACCATTGGGAGGTGGGTATACA
>VDFB02090139.1:0-36947 GCA_007258455.2 Sequoia sempervirens | reverse complement strand
CCTATTGAAATGGGTATGCTTACTCAACTCAAAATTCTTTATCTTTCGGGAAACAACCTCACAGGCACAATCCCACCGTCCCTAGGAAACCTATCCTCTTTAATTGACTTCCAGTTGTTAAAAAATAAACTCCATGGTAGTATTCCTATTGAATTGAGTATGCTTACTCAACTCAAAATTATTTATCTTAACGGAAACAACCTCATAAGCACAATCCCACCCTCCCTAGGAAACCTATCCTCTTTAACTGACTTGCAGTTGTCAAAAAAAGACTCCATGGTAGTATTCCTATTGAATTGAGTATGCTTACACAACTCAAAATTCTTTATCTTGACAGAAACAACCTCATAAGAACAATCCCACCCTCCCTAGGAAACCTATCCTCTTTAACTAAATTGGCATTGGGAGACAACAAAATCCATGGTAGTATTCCTATTGAAGTGGGTATGCTTACTTAGCTCAAAAGACCCTATCTTTCACGAAACAACCTAATAGGCACAATACCACCCTCCCTAGGAAACATATCCTCTTTAACTTACTTGTTAATGACAGACAATAGATTCCATGGTAGTATTCCTATTGAATTAGGTATGCTTACTCATCTCAAATATCTTTATCTTTAAAACAATAGGTTGACAGGAGTGATTCCATTTGAGTTTGGTTAACTTTCAAAGTTACAAAAATTGAATTTAAAGGAAAGCCAACTTATTGCAGAAATCCTTAGCTCCCTCTCTAATTGTACCCGAGATTTAAAATAATGTATATGGAGTTGTTCTATAAATTTTGGGTTAGCCAAAAAGTCTCACTAAGTGAATAGATGCTTTCAAGGTAGTTTTTAGATAGTCTTGGTGATCTCCCACAACCAAGACATATTGCTCTTGATCACAATGTGCTAGTGAGGAAAATACCTCTCAAATCAAGGAGATGTCAAACTTTGGAGCAAGTGGACTTGTCTCATGACATTCTAGGAGGAAATATATAATGTTTTTCCAAACTCTAGATATTTAAATATGGTGTATAATTTTTAGCCTTTTATAAGGAAAACATAATTATTGATTTATATATGTTGAGAAATAGAAAGAAAATCCAAATAAAAGGAGTATGAGTTTTTTGTCTCAGCATTATCTTCATTCTTGTTTACAAAGGATTAGTAAGGTTGTAATATTTTTCAAATATGATCTCTAAGATTGTGGTAGCACATCTAATAATTGATTTGTCTATCAACCTATTTTGAACATAGCCTTAATTATTTTATGTAAAATGAATTGAATTTATATTCACCATTGCCTTAGAAGACCCTTTATTTATGAAATGTGTTTATCAAAATCACTAGATATGAATTATACCTTTTTTTTGGCATATAGGTATTCTATCAAAAGAAATGGCTATAAATTTTGTATAAAGTGAATAGTGGTCATGTAAGATAAAAAAATTATGTTGTGTTCACTATCAATTCTTAAATTTTAAGCTAATTGTTTGTTAGAAGAGGCTACCTATGAAGTATTTAATAATATATTCATAACCCTTTGTTGTTGAAAATCACTATTTTACATGTTTTTATTTTATGTTTTACTCTACATGAGCAAATGCTTTAATTTTGTATTCAAATTTGATGGCAACATGACCATGGCTAAATAGTGTGCAAGAGAAAATAAGTGCAATAGTGAACAACACTAAAAAAAAATAGAGAAAAGAAAAAGGAAAATAAGGTCGTGTTGGTAACAAGACAAGGAATTGATATTGCAAGAATAAGAGGATCAATATATATGATACAAAAATGAAGACAATAGTGAAGAAGAAGAAGAGGAAGAGGATGATGAATTATTCCTCGAGACAAACAATAACATGAATAAATAATGGATAATTCTGTAATAATTATAAATAATGAAAAATAGAAACAAGAAATTTATTTTTTTGAAGAAGAGGTCGTTGCTATAAAATAGTTGAGCACACTAGTCCAACAAAATAATTTAGTGGAGAAACTTAAGAAATTATACAAATACTAAGAATAAACAAGAATAAACAAAGCAATAGATCTCTAGATTATCCAAAGTAGATAGGGAATACAAATATAAACCACTAATGATTTTTCCCTACATTAACCATAAAAATATCAAACAAATAATGATTGACATAGGATCTAACATTAATATGATGCTACAAAAGACCTAAGAGAAGCTAGGAAATCCTCAGCTCTATAATATGTCATAAAACATAACTTTGGCTAATAGATCATCAATGGGTATAAATGTAGAGGTTAATATCCTTGGTGTAAAAATGTTGGTTGATTTTAATGTTGTAGCCATGAAGAAAACCTATGATAGCTTCAATGCACTATTAGGCCTTTAATGGTTTGTAAATGCCAACAGAGTTATAGATTAAAGAAAAGAGGAAATATATTTTGTAAATGAAAGTAAATTAGCCCATATATCATAGGCATACATTTAGATAAAATATATATTGAAAAGTAGCTTTAGAGGAGAATGAGGAGGAAAACACTCTAAGATTATTTTATTTCTATCACAAAACTACCACAAATTCATTTATTTGAAGAAACTACTAATAAGGGGGAAATATCCATAGACAACAAGGATGGAAGAAAAAATAGTGAAGAAGTGCTCACTTCTTCGATAAATGAAGAATTATAACTGATGATCCAAAAGTATATGATTTAAAAAGATATGTATGATAAGTAAGCAAAAAAATGGTACCACAACATACTCTGGAGGGAGAGAAAATATATTGCAAGATATGGGAGATGATAAAGAAGATAATCCTACTATTGTCCCTTGAAAATCATGATTTTTAAAGCACATATCTAGAGGAATATCACATATTAAGTTAAACATCGAAACTTGGGAATGGGAAACCTTAATGAATACTTGGGAGAGATGGAAAAAATATTTGATAAATAATAATTGTAGATGAATGCACTACATGACACTCTCATTTGTAATGCTACATGTTGGTGGAAAATTCATTAGGACAACATTCCCCAATGACATGCATTTAAAATAATCATTCAAACGAGATATCTTTCCGTAGAAGGGGAGTATGCTATATAATTCCCAAATACCAAGGGTGCATCCCACTGAGAAAACATTTAGAGGTGTGTATAACTACACGGGAAGGATATAGAGAATATGATATCCGATTATGCATATATTTTTTTATTGGACACTTACTTCGATAGTCCAAGTATGGTATAGAAACTAGGAAAGAAGAACGATTAGTAAGAACTAGGGGAAAATCCAACAAGAATTTATTCACACCTTCTCTTTCTATTATGACAATAAAGACATTCGGATTGCATTATTATAGATGAAAGAGCTAATGTTCAGGCCAAAAGAAGAAAATTGTATCAAAGTATATGAATATACCTCTCACCACAAAAAATAAAAAGCATATGGAAATTAATAGAATAGATAGAAAACGAGAACAAGATTTTGAGGAAAATATGCTATGTAACACAAGAAGGAGGAGGAGAAGAATCAAAATTAGACGTTCAAGTAATTGAAGGAGAAAGAGAAAAAATGCATAATGACTTCAAGGAAAAACTTATTATAATAAATCTTAAGGATAAATGAAGCAAATATTGCTACCATAGATAATCCAAAGTTGTAAGAACTTGGGAATTATTTGGGTGAACAAATGGTAAGAAATGTAATTTAAATTACGATTGAGTATGAAGATTTATTTCCTCAAACATTCATATAGATAAAAGGAATCAAGGAGGAGGTAGAAGTAATGAAGCTTCAATTAAAATAAGGAACTAAACCCCACAAGAAATGGTCATATAGACTAAACTCTAACATGAAAAAGAGGGTTAAGATAGAATTGGATAAGATGATCTATCAACATGAACTATTAAATTGGTTGAGGATTCCAAATTGATAAGTCCCATGGTAATCCAAAATAAGAAAATCAAAGAGATAAGAATATATGCACATTTTAGGGAGTTGAAAAAAGATTGTATCCATGACCCCTTCCCCACTCCTTTAATGGAGGAAAATTTGGAATTAGTAGGAGGGTGAGGAATATACTCTTTTCCTAATGGGTCCTCTAGATATCATCTAGTTAGATTCAAAGAAGAGGACCAACCCAAAACTATATTTTCTATCAAATGGGTATACTTTATGTATATAGTTATGCCTTTTGGGCTAAAAGAATGCTCTAGAACTATTTATCAACATCATGGTCAATGCCTTTAAAAGATTTATACATGACTTCTTGGAAGTATACCTAGATGATTGGACAATATATATTGGTGAAGAACCATGTATAAACCCTTTGGAAAATGCTATATTAGTAAATAATCTCCCTAAATATTGAGAAGTTCATATTTTTAATACTTTGATATATTATTAGGACATATAATATGCAAATGAGGATTGATGGTTGACCTAATGAAACTGGTGCTCATTATGACTCTACCTACACCCAAAAAATTGCATAGGTAAAAAATTTCTTAGGATACACTCAATACCACCACTAGTTCATCCAAGGCTATGTGGCCCACTTATAGCTCTGCTTCTAAGAGTTCCTAAAGAAAAAATATAATAATTTTATCACTTGGACATAATCGTTCTAGGAATAGTTTGATGTAATTAAGTAGAAAATCACAAAGGAACCAATTTTATCTTCATAGACTAGATTTCCACCTTCCCATCCATGTGGATACATTCATGATAGACATAAGCATAACTTTAGCTCAGCATAAAGGAAAACATGACCATCTTATTGTATTTTACAATAAGAAGATTTCAAGAGCTAAAAAAAAATACTACAATTGAATGAGAGGCTTTGGCAATGGTATATGAACTACACAAATTTAGACATTATCTATTGTCTACACCATTTATCTTCTATTTAGACCATGAGACCTTAGATAATTTATCAAATAAACTAGTGATCCAAGGAAGAATATGCAAGTGGTTATTGATTTTTCAAGAATTTAATTTTAATATTATGGTAAAATCAAGGAGAAATAACCAAGGTTTTGTTGATATGTGGTGAATTATCATGCAAATAACACGTCAAGGTTTTCCCACTGACACATCAAATAAAAAAATGACTTTGTAAAACCCTAATTCTAGAAGCTTCCAAAAAGCTTGTTATAAGTGGCGGGGATGTAAGTTGCGGTGGGTGTAATTCATGAGATTGTAATTTTTTTTACACTAGATAATAAAATCATTGGGTGGTTGAGCATCTATGGATGTAGCCTATATTGGATGAACCACATTAAATTTCCATGTTGATCTCTTTTTTGTTATTCTTCATTCTTCATTGTGAACCTTAAATTAAAATTTTGGTTCTTACTATTCATGTTTTTAGTACTATTGTCATGAGTGTGTCTTACCTTGCATATGGGTTAGTCTAAAATAATGATTTAAAGTTATACTAATAAATTTAATAATCAAAACCTTAATCAACATCATGACTACTCTAAATTACTTATGCTATATTATATATTTATAAAATGTGATATAGTTAATACAAGGATTTATCGTAATCCATTGGCCATAAAATTAAAATTAATTTAGTTTATGGTATTTAGGGTCATAATTCACAAGGTTATAAGAATTATATCCTAATACTAGTTTAGACAAAAATAAAATATGGGAAAAATTAGGGCATTACATTTGTCCCCCTCTTAGGGAGTTCCCTCTAAAAGTTGGAATTTAAATGTAATAATGGGTATCTAGAAATTACATTTCTTGGGTTTATTCACATTTTTCCAAATTATTCCTATTATAGTCCCATAGCACCCTAACTTGAGTACAATGCTATAGTTTCAAAGCCAAACTATGTGCCAATCCAATATTCTGTTAGTTCTACCTAAACCTTGATATCTACATCCATTTTCAAGAAACACTAGTTAATCACATGATTTAGGTTAGGAAGATACTTTTACAACCTACACACATAGAAAGAATCATGTAGTCTACATAAGTGTGATGGTACAACAAGTGTGTAGGTCACAAATCATTAGAATTTCAAGGGGGCTATGCAATTATTATTTTAATATTATTCCCTTTTAAGTTGTACTTGAGCATAAATACTTTATCTCCAATGTTAAAAGTGATATGTTTGTTGTTTTAGTTTGTGCATATATGAGAAACAAGATTCAAATGCAACAAATATGAACCTTTGTAGCTTGCCTCTATATATATCTTTGTTTGATCTTGATAAAGAGGATGAAGCACCCAAAAACTTGAGAAATCTTCAATTATTTCTCAAGAATTATGTTGATGCGCTCTTAGATAAGTTGATTGTACATGGTTTCTCTTGAATTTGACCACATGAATTTGGAATGGGGTATTTTTATACAAATGGATTGAGGATGATTTCAATTATAGAATTTGAGGATGGAGGATCATGGTTAGGATTTGATTTGATGATCAAAGGTTAGGAATGTTTGAGATATAAGGGTGAATGAAAAGCCTCCAAATTGAACCATGTGATTGGTGCACTTATAGAGGAAGAGGATAAAAGAGATTTGAATTGATAATATTGGTTTGACTAGATTTAAGGTATGATATTGAGTCCTCTTGTACATGTGTGAGAAAGACTATGGGGAAGATATTTTATGGTAAGTGTCCTCTCACACGTGTGAAGACACATTGGAAAGAGATATTTTGATAAGTGTACTCTTGCACATGCTTGAGAACACATAGAGAAGCTCGGTATTGTGACAAGATTACTCTTAAACATGTGTGAGAACACATAGGGAAGTGGAATATAATATTTTTCTCCTCTCACATATGTTAGATATCACATGGGATAAGGTATGGATACATGTGACTTCTCTCAAATGTGTGAGAGATCACATGGTGAAGACAAACATGATAAGTTTCCTATCACACATGTGTAATAGATCACATGTTTAATGTGGAGGGTTGGGATTATCTAGAACAAATGAATGGAAAGGAGTTTATTATAGGATTTTAGGGATCAATGGGATTCAACAAGATTAATTAAATTAAATGAGTTCATAAATGTAGAACAATCAATTATCTTTTGAATATTTTGATTTTATTTTTCAACCCATGTGGAATTAGTTTCTTCGAATAAGGTGGCATTGGGCTTGTTGAAATTTTATATACTATTCTTCTTTCTCTAGCATAAATATGAAATATTCCTTGTTTTAACATGTATGGAGGAATTAAATTATCTTTCTCTTTATTTATTAGTAAATAACAAGGGTTATAAGTTGTTTTTTGTGCTTTTGGCTCACATTAGGAGGAAATAAAGAGGGATTCATATGCTCCTTATTTTTCCTTTTTATTTACTTTTTATTGGTTCTTTATCCTAGATTCATTTGGTATAATTAATAAATTCTATCATTTTGTCCACAAGAAATAACTATTTATTGTCCCTTACTCTTATAGTCATAAAAATATCATCGAGACTATCCAACATCATTTTCAAATGTGAAGTGACTTGACTCTAAAATATAATCATAGTCATTTAAATCATGTGGAATATGAAAAATATTGCAATCATCATGAGAAATATTATGTTAGTTTAATGTGAACCTAATATTTTTATCCTAATCTAAGTATGCAAACTAACTAAACTAGAATGCAAAAAAAAATACAAGATCACCTCAAATGATTAGCATAAGGAAGAAAACACAAAAGAAAGATAAAAAAAGACAATGATTATACCTTTTGTGCTAACTCCTTGGTTGGCCCTTGATTTTGTTAAGGATATGTGCTCCTTGGATAGATTTGTAATGAAGATGAGTGCAAAATGAAAAATGTGGATGCAATGAGGATGATAATATGAGTTAATACAAGTGCTACAATGCAAAAGGATGGCTTGGAGATGGCTTACAAATTCAAGAGCATGAGGGTGCAAAATGACTAAGTTATGCAAATTCATTAAAGAGAGGGTATTTATAGAAGAATTTGAATTCTATAGAGAATTCAATGGTTAAGATTGTGCCACCATGGTGAAGATGAAGGGCTATGGTGAGTTGAGGACTCACAAGCCCTCACATCTTGACATGTGGTGGGTGAAGTGGTCAAGGATGTGATGAGGTGTAAGTGAGTTGGAATAAGGACAAATGATGTGGAAGAAAGACTTGTGCCTTGAAAGTACATTGGAAGATGAGAAGAATTCCTCAAAAAGGAACTTCTTGTCCCCAAGTGAGAATGAAAGTGACAATTGAGAAATTTTAGAATTCCTCAAAAATCTCCATGGGCAAGAGGAAAGTAGTTGGAGAAATAAATATGAATTTGAAGAATCTAGTGGATAAGACAAGGTTCCCAAAAAGGTAGAAGTTTGATGCATTTGGGTGATGTGATAGGTCAAAGGTTCTAGAAGACTTTGGCACATGTGAGTAATGTGACAAGTCAAATGTTCTAGAACTTGCATGGGAATAAGGAGCCTTGGAAGGATAAATGTGAATTAAAAATTCACATGGGGAAGAAAGGAGTCTTGGGTGAATAAATGTGAATTAAAAATTTACATGGGAAAGAGGGTCAATGCTAAATATGGAACATGTAAAGGTTGACTAAAAAGGTAAGCCAAATGTGGTAAGATGATTAGATTAAGGTTGTGTGCAAATACATGGTTAAGGAAATTAATAAGAGATTAGAAGCAAGAAAAGTTGGAGGATGTGACATTAATCCCTGATTAAGGGTGTGCACATCCTAATCTTGAATTAATTAAATTAATCTAGATTAGAAGAGGATTATCGAGGATGTGACAAAGAGAGAGAAAAAAGAAGAATTTAAAAATTGATTTAAAAAGAGAAAATGACTAAATTAAATAAATTGACATGTTTATTTAATTTAGAGAAGACCTTATTAAATACTTTAGAGAATTTAAGTAGAAAGATTAAATATTAATTAAATAAATAATTTAAATAGATGAATAGAGTAGACTATTTTGACCATATGGAAGTGGTCAAATTTGGATGTATACATTTTTCCCCTCTTCAAAATATTGTTAGAATAACAGTGCTTCAAAGAAAAGAAAATGCAGATGACTCCATAGAGGAAGCGAATAGAAAATGATGCCCTAGAATACGAGGAAATGTGTGAGCTACCCAAATGGAGGGGAATGATAGGAGATGCCCCAATCTTGTGAGGGAATGATCAAGACAGAGGAATGGGGGAAATGGTAGGGTATGCCCCCTCGAGAGGGTGGTTGGGGAAGAAAAAGGGGCCTTGGGTGACTTCTCAATAGGAGAAAACAAAGGGAATAGTTGGATAGAGGGTGAAAAACTAGGCAAGTTTGACTTTGAGTTGATCGAATGCACGATTTGCAAATAACGGCCTTGAGAAGTTGGAGGATTAGCTGGAGGAAAAAAAGTTTAAATAAGAGGTAAAAAAATACCCTTTATTTAAAAAAGGTTAAAAAGGAGGGAAAAACTAGATATAAGGTAATTTTAGAAATTACCTCACCTCATTTGCACTATAGCAGTTGAGAGAGAGAGAGAGAGAATACGAGAGGAAGAAGATAGGGAGCCACGATGCCAGATGACTGTGGCTCAGATATTATCCACTAGGGGGACGAGGTGCATAGATTCTACCCTGAGTGCATAGTCCCACACCAGGTTAAAAAAACCCTTTTTTGATATTTTAAGCATTTTAATATATTTTTTAAAGTTTTATGCCAATTTGAAAAGTTGGGTTTAATTTTTGGGGTAGGGTAGGAAAATGAGTTAGAGGAAAAAATTTGATTGTTTTCCAAGTGAGTTAAAAAAAGGGGTAGCTAGAAGGGTTCTTGGGGGTGGATTCGCATAAGATGGGGCGGGTTCACCCCAGATATGGGTGGGTCCACACCTTGCTATGGCAAGTTTTCCTTGGACAGGGGCAAGTCCACCCCACACTGGGGCATGTTCACCCTAGACGTGGGCAAGTCCACATTGTGGTAGGGGGGTTCGTCCCATGTCAGAGTGGGTCTGCCCCATAAAGGGGCAACTTCATCCTAGCTAGGGTAGGTTTTCCCCACAAAAGGGTGGGTCCACCCTAGACATGGGCGGGTGCACCCAAAGCATAGGCGGATCTACCTCGGATGAGGGCGGGTCCACTCACTAACTAGGGAAGGTCCACCTGCCAACTAGGGCAGGTCCACCCAAAACTAGGGGGAACCTAGGGGGAGAGAGAAGAATTGAAAGATAGAAGAAGAGAAGAGAAAAAAAAAAGTATTTATGAAAATGATATGTTGGGGCTAGGAATGAAGTGGATTGACATGCGGGTTTTAATGGATGCATAGTTTTGATTCACTACGAACCCATGAGAGACACTTAGAGGTGATGGTGGTGACTATAGTGGCTATGAATGGAGCGAATCACCATGAATTGGTAGAGGCTAGATTATTGCACTTTTTAGGCTACCCAAGGATCAGAGCACATTGGGTCATGCTAACAACACTCATAGAGCGATGGAGACATCGACATTCCATCTTCTGATGGGGGAGATGCCAGTGAAATTATAGCATGTATGGCACATTCTGAGGCTACCCATAGCAGGGCAGATAGTGAGTGAGGTGGTATCGACAAGGATTGAGCTAGATCAAACTATAGGGGTGTTGTTTGGATGAGACGATCTTTCTATGTAGAAAGGGAAATTAGATGTTGATCGATGTTTTTCACTGAGGGTGCCACTGCTACCACTTTTTTTGTGTGGACTGATGAGTGGGATATTACTGCTAGAACAAAGTAGGTTCTTCATTAGTTTATGGTATATGGAGGTGATCTGACATATTGTCAAGGGTCGAGAGGGATAGTTTTCTTGGGGCACATGTGTACTGGTGCATCTATTTAGAGATATGCACATGATCTACTACCAAGAGGCACTGAGTGTGACACATGTGGCTTTATTACAAGTATGGGCCTAGGAGCATATTATTATTGCCACACCATTAGTGGTGAGGAGAGGATGAGCGAAGGAGACAATGCCTATAGCCTGGTGGTACGAACAGGATGAGGGATGGGTTTTGAGTTATCAGATGCAGGGGGATATGGATGAATGGAGGAGAGTCTTTAATGACTTGTGGGAGGAGCACATAGTATGGTATCCATACATGTTTCATCAATTTATGAGATTGAGAGAGGATGAGGTGAGAGATCGAGACTACTTCACATCTAGATGCTTCTTAGTGGGGAGTCAGCCTCTCATAGTTGAGGCACATATGCTAGATAGAGTGACTTGGCAGTTTGGGGTGGTACATGATATTTTGGTGGGTCCTGACATGTTTTGATGGATCAATCGAGAGCAACCATGGGGGGAGTCGATCTCATCAAGGTTTTCCAGAGATCACTGGGAGATGTTATTTCTGATGGCATATCCAAGGAGGGTTGTTGGTGAGGTAGATGCATGGGTGGCAGTGCAATACCCAAGGTGGTTCCACAATAACCGGTGGGATAGGATTACATCAGAGAAATCCATTGTAGGGGCCATAGGATTTAGATTAGATAATGAAAAATGATTGGATAGTGAGGGTAGAGAGAGGAGGGGACAACAACAAAGAGGGTAGGAGGCAGTCGGGGCTGCGGGATAGTAGGAGGATGCAGGGGCTGTAGGACAGGAGGGTGGAGGATAGGGTGAGACCATGGCCGCAAGATAGCTGGAGAGGATGAGGAGAGAAATGAGGCAATGGAGGAGGCATAGAATAAGGATGGATGTGGGGGAGGAGATGGATGCAACATAGTTAGGAGATGGAAGGGGGCCGAAGGATGCAACATGACAAGTAGAGGAGAGGGGGTTGGAGGTGGAGATGTTGGATGTGTTTAAGGTGGAAGTGGGAGCGATGGGATAGCAGATGGGTGTAGGTGTGCCATTGAAAATTGTACCCTTTTCTTGGTATGGGATTAATTCATAATAAATGGACTTAATGAGGACCTAATCTAGTATTGTGAGGCATTTTATGTGTCCACACTAGGTCTTGGACCCTTGTAAATCAAATAACATGTGTTTATTAACATCTTGCAAAGGTGTTGTAAGATGCTTTCATGCTTTTATAGAATTAATTAACCCATTTATTCCTAAATTCAACATTATAATAACATTATTTCATCAATCTAGAAGGTTCTTAATGATAAGGTAGTGTTGTAATGTGATTTATACATTCACATTGGTTTTTGTTCCCTTCTAGGCTATGTGGACCTAATTTTAGTGTTGTAAAGTGTATTTAATTACACTTCCACATTAATTTATGTGTCCCAACCCCTATTTGACATTTACTTCATCATTAATAGGACCATCTTAACCCATATTATGCATCCTAAGGCTTTAATTGATCAAACAACCAACAAGATAGCAATCTAAACCTTATTTCTTATCTCGTTACCTTCATAGCTATTAGAATGACCCCTATGGGACCCATTCACCAGGAATGGAAAATGAGTCCCATCCAGGTGTGACCCATTTTCCATGTGTGGTGAATGAGTCCTATATGGCCCCCATTTTGACCCTTGAGTGGGAAAAAGTAAAATTTAAAGTTTATTTTCACTTCATGTTGGCTTCTGATGTAGTATAATTGGGTACTAAGGAAAAATTGACTATAAATAAGTGTCTTTATCCTGATTTTCATCTATCCATCTCTTTCATCAATCCAAGTATCCATTCTTTATCTATCTTCTATCACAAGTCAAGCAAGGTGAGGCTTCTCCATTAGAAGTCTTCAAGTTAGCTTCCTAAAGCATTCAAGAGCTAAATATTCATGTAATGTTGCATAAATAAAAGATAAAATCATCATGATAAGGTTATCACTTCTATTTTGCATGCTTCATTCCTTTATTTCATCATTTTGGTTTAATTACTTAAACAGGGTTTTACCAAGGAAAACCCCCATGCCCTAACATTCAACATATCTCTTTGTTGTCTTGTTGTTTAAAAATATTAGACTCTTGGAAGCTTGAGAATCATTGAAGATTGCATTCCAAGGTTATTCAAGTCAAATCATCAAGGAAAAGTCACTTTCAGACCTAAATCTGACAATTTTAGAAGCAAAGACTTGTGGGAGGCAGAAGTACAAATATAACTCCATAGAATCTTCCTCTAATTTTATAAATTTTTATAGGTGGAATGATTCACCACCCATGGAGAATGAGTCCCACCTGTAGGCCTGAAAATTGATTTTATGAGATTTCAACTCCCAACAGTCAGAAACAGGTTTCTAGAAGATTTTTAGTAGAAGCAAGATTGATTCGCCATGCTTGGTGAATGAGTCCCACTGGCCATTAAGATAAGTTTCAAAGAAATTCCAAAACCTTCCAGTGACTTCATTCTTTCTCCAAGTGCACTTTGTTCAATCTCATTAAATTTTGTTTTCATTTATCTAAGTTTCTAGTTCATTCTTGCAATACACAATGTGTTTTCAAACAAGTCTTAGTTCTTAGATTTTGCATACATATTTGATAAATTTCATATTTTACCAACACTTAGATCATCCCATTTAGAATTAAAAACAACACATTGCAGGCATCCTCATTTGAATGTACATAAGCATTTTAAGAGACTAAATATCTCTCTTTCTAGGTGGAAAACCCTAGGAAGAGAGAAAGCATTTCAGGTTCCTAAAATCTATCACAGTAGGGAGTAGAGTATAGTTGAGGAGAGTGTGGGTGAGGAGGAGGGTTTGGAAAGAGGATGTAGGGGCTACAGGTTATCAAGATGGAGGAAAAGGTGAGATTGGGCCCAAAGGACAACCATGTAGGGTGATGAGGAGTAGACGACGGAGGGGGGCCCAGGCAGAGATCAGAGGTGAGCAGGAGCCCCATGAGCCAAAGATGGGGATGAGTGAGGAGAGAGAGGATCCTGAGAAGGAGGTGATATTTTTAGGTTAGAATATGAGGGTTGGACAAAGAGGATAGCTAAGGAGAGTTCAGGTGACTAGCAGGGAAGAATAGGGGTATGATGAGACAAGGCCGGATGCTATGGATTTTGATATTCATGTGGTGGA
Source organism: Sequoia sempervirens (assembly GCA_007258455.2). NCBI lineage: Eukaryota > Viridiplantae > Streptophyta > Pinopsida > Cupressales > Cupressaceae > Sequoia > Sequoia sempervirens. Next base: position 23,027 of record VDFB02090139.1, on the reverse strand, counting down.
GTTGTTTTTAGTGGTACTAGGTGCACCAGCTAAGGATCTTGTTGTATTATTGAAGGGGGACTAAGAGAGGATATGAATGACATAGGAGAGACTGAAGATTGCAGAGGTAGAGTTGTGTAGAGTCTAGGAATAGGGACAAAGGGATTATAGTTTCATTGTGGATCACCCGACCTCACAAGTACAAGATGTGAAGAGGGAGAGGGATGAGTTGTGAGTAGAGATGGAGGGAGTATGAGGTGAGCTAGCTAGAGTGACCTAGGAGTAGGATAGACTACATGTAGTGATGACTATAGCATAGGCTAGAGGACAATAGGAGCCTGGAGGGGCAGTAAATTACGGTCCTGTAGAGGGAGTCTCAGTAAAGGATCAAAAGCAAGACAAGAGGGAGATGGAAGAGTTGAGGGTACAGGTGCAAATACTACTGAGGGAGTGGATGGAGCTCTAGGACAGGGTTTCTATGACAAAGACAACATTTGGGGATGTGAGGGCGAGGGCAGAAGTAGTATTGGCCTGATTAGAGACTGTGTAGAGAGAGAGGGACATAGTGCATACAAAGGTGCAGGCCCTCTACCAAGGTGAGAGAGATAGAGCACAGAGAGAGGAATAGGTGATGCAAGAGGAGAGGGATAAGGCCATAAAGTAGGTGTAGACCTTATAGGGGGAGAGGGATGTAGCAATGGCTCGGGTAGAGAGCACAAAGAGAGATGTGGCATAGGGTTGGACACATGTAGTATAGTGTGAAGGGGGTGAGACAGGGTTAGAGGTGTATAGATTGCAGGTGTAGATACAAGCTATGCATGATGAGAGAGATAGGGGAACAAAGCAGATATCACGACTGGCAGTAGAGAGAGATCAGCTAAGGTTGGGACATGATGCATGGACACATTAGAGGGGAGTCATTAGTAGAAATTGAGATAGATAGAGGCAAGAGCAGAATGCTGCCAGATATCAGGCCGTAGAGAGTTTTGAGTACATGAGATAGGCGACCTATTTGATGTTTTCTTATCATCATGTGGTTCTAGATCTAGTGCAATGCACATTTAAGTATGTCTAATAGGCTACTCCGATGCCAACACCATCCCAGACATTAGGGACATGGACTCACATATACAATGAGTCACAAGGGACCCTCCCTCGTAGTGGGCCAGTGCCCAACTCTCCACAAAGGTCGAATGTGGGCAGCTTGTTTGGTATATGAGGGGATACTCGATTTTGACAGATACAGGATGAACAATACAAAGTTTTTGATATAGATTTTTGTACTGATACTTTATTTTATTATGATGTATACAATGGATATGTATTTTGGTGATATTGATGGACATTATTATGGACTATGTGATGGATATATAATTTTTATATTTATATGATATATGATAGCCCTTATTGACCCCATGTTATGTATATGATGGAGGATGCATATGTGTATGATTTTATGATGTGTGATCATGATGATTATTTGTACATGTTTTTGATGCTATACATTGATACCTTGTATGGATGCAACTAACGTGTGTAATTTAGGATGCAATGTATGTTTTCATGATTTTATGGATGATGCATATGGACTTAACATTTTGTGATGCAGGTGTCGATGCACATAATATGTTAATGATATAAATTAAGATGGAACTGTATGGATATGAAAATGAATCTAAGATGCTTAGAATAACTAAATATAATTGACTTAACAACTTAATATAACATAATAAAGAAAATATAATGAACCTATAATGCACCATGTAATGAACATAAGCATAAGTGTCAATAAGAACTTGCATGGGTAGATGATGTGAAATTGCACCTATTGAAAACCATTGATATCCTAAGAAGGATGGGAGAAAGAGAAGGTGAATATTTGCACAGCCAAAATCATAGGTCAATGGATAGTGATGAATGCAACAAAATTGGTTTATGAGATGCAATCCTAATTCAAATTTTCCATCTTTGGAGCACTAATTTTTGATATAGCATAAGACATCATGTTCCAAGGTATAAATAAAAACCAAGGCAAGTTAGTATCTAATGCATAAAACAAACACAACAAACAAGGTTATCCCAATGCCCCAAAGTGACAAAGACTTTGGTCGGGCCAGGAATTGGGATAAACACAAGCACAGAGGGATGTCCTAGTGTAACACAAGATCTTAGAGATCCTGGTGGGTACTACGTGGGATGACCCAACAGACAATAACAATAAACAATCAAGATATGCCCCTATGTTAATCCATCAAAACACACCATAATATGATAGATCATGGTGATCTTGATTAGTTGGAATAGGGAGCTCAAACAATAAACAAAAGCCAAAAGTATGAAAAGATCATAGTCAAGTTCAAACATCCTTTGCCATAGGATCAAGAGGATGGATGGGGGTGATGAGGTCTATTAGGAAGGATGCATCTTGTTGAGACCAATGATGGATACTAAACTAATATGACCCACATGATGCAATATTTCTTAAACTAATCAAATATTTTGATACTAGAGGATCTTGTTTGTGATGAACCAACTAGATAAGGGAATACAAGAGACTAGAAATTAGATGGACATAGGGCTAACACACCATGATGAACTAGGGGCTTAGGGGCTAATAAAATATTAGCCTTTCCTACATGAAATCATAGAGCCCTCATAGTTCAAGAAAAGACCATGGATCAAATATTAGCCTTGCCTACGAGAAAGTGCAAGGGAAATGTAGTTCAACAAAAACCAAAGAGACCAACATGATCAGATGAGATCTAAGTGGAGACTGACACAATGATGGACCCTAGATGATGATGGATTGACAATACAACTAGAAAAATGACACAAGCTTAGATGATGATAAAATCTTTGGATGACTAATAGTGGATAATTGTCCAATGCTCAATCAAAACATACCAAGTGGCCAAGGTCATGATGTGGATGAAGTGATAGGACAAGATAGGATATGGAGACATGCAGTAACTAGGGAAAAAGGTAGATAATGATTAAGCTCTCTACAAATGATGCCTGTTACCAACTTTTCACCAATTGTACTTATCCAAGGCACCACCAAGGGTGGTTTTCACCATAGGATGAACTTATTTCTCTTTACTATTTTTGGATTTTTTCTGATTTTTTAATTTTTTGTATTTTTCAGATTATGGCAAGATAGGAGGCCCAACTAATTTAAGTATAAAGCCTATTCAGGTGCATTATGTTGATAGGCTCTTCAAGGGGTTCTCCTTCAGGTGTGGCAAGGAGGTAAGCCCTTGATCCATATTTTGTTGTGATAACATAAGGACCCAACCAATTAGGCTCAAACTTCCCCTTCATGTCTCAGTCTTGTTGGGTTCGCTGATTCTCTTTAAGAACTAGATCTCCAATGTTAAATTGGTAGGGACGAAATTTCTTGTTATAACTCCTCTTGAGATGATTTTGATATTCCTGAAGGTGATTATATTCTTTGGTTCTCTTTTCATCCAGGAGCTCCAATTGGGCAAGGTGAGCAACCCATGATTCTTCTTTGGTGATGAGATTCTTTAAAGATATTCTCAGAGATGGGATTTCAACTTCAATTGGAAAGATAGCTTCAACACCATAGACTATGGAAAATGAACTAGCACCAGTGGGAGTGTGGATGGATGTGCGGTAATTCCAAAGGGTGGGGTAGATGTGGAGGTGCCAATCTTAGTTACTACTATTAACAACCTTTTTCAATATTTTGATCAGAGTCTTATTAGTGGCTTCCACCTTTCCATTACCTTGGGGATAGTAGGGCATGGACCACTGGTGTTGTATATGAAAGGTGTTACAAATCTCTTTTACAACCTATTTTTTGAATGGTTTACCATTTCAGAGATGATGGTGGAGGGGATGTCATATGAACTTGGAGATCTAAGTATCCATTATTTGGGAGAGTGGTATGGCTTCCACCCACTTAGTGAAGTACTCAGTGGCAATGATAATGAAGGTGTGGCCATCAAAAGATGGAGGATATATCTTGCTGACTAAATTGAAACCCCACTGAGAAAAGGGCCATGGTGCTACAATAGGTTGTAGATCTTGAGCAGAAGCATGTATTAGGTCTGCATGTTGTTGGCAAGGTAAACATTTCTTCACAAAGTCACAAGAGTCATGCTCCAATGTAGGCCAATAATAACCAAGCCTCAAAATCTTCTTTTCTAAGTCCATGCCATTTGAGTGGGCTCCACAAACACCACTATGTACCTTTATTAACACAGTGTGAGCTTCAGGCTTGTTCAGACACCAAAGAAGAGTTTCATCATATCTGTGATGATAAAGAGTATCACCTATGATGGTGTAATGGGATGTACGTTGAATGAATTATTTTCATTGCTTGTGGGTAAGGTCAGTGGGTAGGATGTTGTCATGAAGATAAGCATAGATTTCATGATACCATGGGGATGTAGGACCTACAATTTTGCACAACATCTCACTCTTAAGGATATCATATGTAGGGATTAAAAGTTGTTCAATTAGGAATTCACATTTTGTCTAATCTTTAGGCATGCCAATCAAGGAACCAATTGTAGCCATTGCATCAGCAACTTTGTTATGTATTATGGGGATCTAGTCAAACTAAATAGAGGTGAAATATTTCTTAAAGTCATCAACCATGTGCTTACAAGGAAAAAACTTCTCATCCTTTGTTAATAACTCATCATTGACTTGTTTGATGACTAATTGTGAATCATCAAAGACTCTTAAGTAGGTGATATTCCATTTGATTGTGATTCTAAGGCCAGTGAGAAGAGCTTCATAATATGCTATATTGTTGGTGCACGGAAAGGCGAGTCTGAATGACTTTGGAATATAATCACCTTGGGGGGTGACAAATAAGATACCTACCCCTGATCTATTATGTGTATATGACCCATCAAAGTATAGTGTCCATGTGGTGGCTTCTGCTACTATAAGGAATTCCTCATCAGGAAATTCCATCACCAAAGGATGTGCATCAAGAAAGGGAGCATCAAATAACTGATCTACTATCACTTGTCCTTTAATGGCCTTCCAATTCACATATTCAATATCAAATTCACTTAGAAGCATGACCCAGTTATCCATTTGACCAGTTAAAATTGTTTTGGATGATAGGTATTTTAGTGGATTGACATTGGAGATGAGTTTTACTGGATGGCTAAGCATGTAATGTTAGAGTTTCTGTGAGCTAAAAACCATGGAGAGGTAGATTTTTTCCATTAGAAAATAGTTTAGTTCATAACCAACCAAGGTCTGACTAATGTAATAGATGGATCTTTCTTTTGTTGACTCATCGAGTTGGGCTAGCAATGCCCCAATGCCATTGAAGTAGCAAAAATGTACAAGAGTGGTTTACCAGGGATTGGTGGAATAAGAATTAGTGGATGAGCCAGATATTCTTTGATCTTGTCAAAGCCAAGTTGGCATTGTTGATTCCACTTAAAAGCATTATCTTTCTTCAAGAGGTGAGCGAATGATTGACACTTATCGGCCAACTAGGCAATGAATCACTGGATGGGTTGAAGTTTACCCTAAAGGCTTCTCAAATATTTTAGGTTATGTGGTGGAGGCATATCCATGATTGCTTTAATCTTGGTTGGATCCACTTCTATACCTCTCCTGGAGACAATAAAGCATAACAATTTTCCTGATGTAACCCCAAATACACACTTCTTCAGATTTAGATGCAACTTGTAGTGCTCTAACCGTGCAAAGATCTTTCTTAGGACTGTGGGGTGTTCTGCTCTAGTTCTTGATTTTCCTAAGAGATCATCAACATAGTCTTCCATGATGATGTGGATAAGATCGTGAAAGATGACGGTCATTGCACATTGATAAGTTGCCCCTATCTTTTTAATCCCAAAGGGCATAACATTATAACAAAATGTACCCTATGGTGTGGTGAAGGTTGTCTTGTGTTGATCTTCAGGTGCAATCCTAATTTGATTATATCCAAAAAATCCATCCATAAGGGACAACATCTCATGCCCTATAGTTAAATCAACTAGCATGTCTATTTTCGGGAAAGGAAAGTCATCTTTAGGACTTGCCTTGTTGAGATCTCAGAAGTCTATATATATTTTGACATCCCCATTAGGTTTGGATACTAGCACAATGTTGGAGATCCATTCAGAGTAGTCAATGGGTCTTATAAATTTTGCTTCCAACAATTTCTCCAATTCTTTATTGACCAATAGGGAAACTTGCAGGTGCATTTTGTAGAGCTTCTGCTTAATTGTTTTTGCGTCAGGATGCACAACTAGATGGTGTGCAACCAAGGTAGGGTCTAATCCAGGCATGTATGAATATTCCCATGTGGAATTAATCTTTCTTTCCTTGAGGTTTGTGGAGATGGTGGAATATTTTTCTTCTGATAATGCTTTGGCTACATAAGTGATTTTGGGATCTTCTTTAGTTCCCAAATTGATTTATTGTGTTTCTACTATCAAGATGGATGATCATTCAAACCATTGTGTTCCTACAAGGGGAAGATGAATGTCCCCATATTCTGGTGCCTCACTGAGGTCTTCATCATCAGATACGTCCTTTGTTTTCACTTTTTCCAGGTCAAGAAGTGCCTCAAGGAGGTTTTCACTAGGTGACCCTTTTAGATTTTTCTTTTTCTTATTTTTGCAACTAGGGCATTCATCTTCCCCCAATCCCATGAGGTGTACATAGGTATCCATTGAGGTAAGTGAGTTAGTAGGTGTGTTGTTATGTTGGTCCCAATCAATGAGTTCAAGATGGTGAAGAGAAAGGCTAATGGTGCAAACAGATAGGAATTCAAACATGGAAGAAAGGTCTACATGGTCTACATCATTGTAGTTGTGTATGATGCATTCTTCTTTTGGTATAGCTTCCAAAAGACCATCGCTTGCACTGACATTGTTAGAGGTACTAGTTGATGTTGCAGGACCCTTTTTCTTTTTGTCATAGCCTAATCTTGAATTTTTTGTACGTATAGAAGTGTCGATCGACTAATTTCCTCCTAGATCTTCTGGACCAAGACCTCCCCCCTAATAATTGTTCTTTTTAGAATAATTAGAGATCCAAGGGTACATCTCTTGAAAATATTGCTTTAAAGGAGTAGGTTCAAGTTATTCTCAATATATCCATTGACTTATATAATCTTCAAGCATATACTATGGTAACTCGGAAGATACATAAGTGCTAGTGCCCACATTTTTGGAGCTAAACATGACTACCTTTTGTTCCTTCTTTGGTGTAGATTGAAAGGGATGACCATATGTGTGTGGTGAGGGTGGCATGGTTTCCACATTCAAATCAGTACACATTTCATACTCACAACATCCCCATTGAATGATCTGGACCTTGGTGATAGTGGAATCAGATGTAGATGGGGCAGATGTGGTGATGGATGATGAATTAGATGATGGATTGGATGAAGATGTTGATGGTGGTACCATTTCAACTCTTAGACAGTAATGGGAGTGGGGGAGCGAAGATTCAAGTGAGCGGCAATATTCAAAAGGCTGAGGATCAACTTGTATTGTAACTTCAATTCCATTAAATGGGAATTTCAAGCATTGATGATAGGTGGATGAGACGGCTTGCATGGCATGGATCCATGGTCGGCCAAGGAGAAGATTGTAGGGGAGGTCTAGATCAAGGACATGACAGGTGGTGTATTGTATAACAGGACCAACTTGAATTGGAAGCTCAATAACCCCTTCAGAATCCCTTTCTGCATTATCATAAGCCTTTATGGTGATAATCTAATTACTTAAATCAATGTGGGTATATCCTATCCGCTTTATGAATTTTAATGTACATAGATTGAGAGTAGAACCATTATCTATGAAGACCCTCTTTACTTTATGTCAGGTGACGAGAACCTCTATATGAAGGGGTTGATTGTGGTTAGCATTGATGGTAGGCATGCCATTTTGACTCAAATCTAGTTGGTAGGTTGATGACAGATGTCCAACTAGGGCTTGGAATTGTGTGGGTTCAATGTTATTAGGAACACAAGAATCCTATAAATATTTCCTAGTATATAGGAGAAGACTTTTGCAAATCTAAGATAGATATTTATGTTGCAGTCTTTCCTAGATGATCAAGGATGTTATAGTGAGAACTCATAAGAGGTGGTGGAGTTGGCACTACATCTCTAGGGATAGTAATGTGGGTACGATGAGTGGAAACAACACATTGAGGCTCTTTTCCTTTGACATGCATCATAGATACATGTGCTTCTACTTGTTCGATGTGCATGATGAGACCCTCATAGTTAAGTGGCACATTTTTGTAACTAATGTTGTTGGCATTGTTATTCTGATTATTGTTATTGTTAGGACCTGGGTTGGTGTTAGATGTGATATGATCTTGGTTATGTTTAGGAAAATAATTTTGAGATATTTGTAATGTAGCATTGGATGATGAAGCCTAGTTGGCATCCACATGAATATATCCTCAATCTATAAGATCTTGTATGTATGTTTTCTGACTATTACACTTAGGTTATGTCCTTTAATCTTGTGAAACTCACAATATTTGTTTTCTTTAAACTAGGTTGGTTTAGGATTACATTCATCAGGTGGATTGGTTACAGGATATGTGATCAGATAATTGGCTTGTAGGAGCTTGTTGAACAGGACACTGAGGGGTTCTCCTTATTGAGTGTATTGGCATTTACCATTCCCTTGATTGGATTGTTGAGGAGGTCAAGGTGCCCCCTATGGCATAAATATGGCATTGGGCTTAGATGGTTCTTGCTTATGGGAGGTATTGGCCACTTGAACATGTTTAGTGTCAATGATGCCATCATTGACTGCATTTTTGTTTTTATTCCAGTGATGGGATTTGTCATTGGATGACTTGTCCTTATCCAAGTTATACAATTTAATTTTCCCTTTTGCAACAAGTGCTCTCTCAATGATGGGGCCTTTTTCAATAACCTCTATGAAGGTAGTAAGACAATGAAGATTAGGAACATGTGCTAGTTTAGGATGGGCATTAGCCACAAAAAGAGTGACCATTTCTTTCTCGCTGAGAGGAGACTTCATATAGCTAGCGACAACTCACCACCTTTACAAGTATTTAGCGAAAGTTTCTCTATCATGTTGTTTCTCCTTCAAGAGGTCTAGAGTGTTAATGTCTTTTTCCAAATTAAAGGAGAATTTTCTTACAAACTATTCAAAAAGATCAATGAATGAAGAAATTTTCTTCTTGAGACCCATGAACCAATCTAAGTCGGTCCTCCTAAGCTTCTAGGGAACAGACACAAGAGATAATTGTCATTATGTTGAACATCCTGACATTGTGCATAGAACTCTTGTAGATGGGCCTTTAGATATTTGGTTCCCATATACTTGTCAAACTTGGGTATCTTGAAGTGTTTTGGGAAGGGGATAAGCGAAATTGAGGATTCAAATGGATATGGGAAAATTTCCTCAAATTTGAAGGATTTCTTGGATGTACCCACTTGTAGGTCTTTTAATGTGGCTTTGAGTTCTTCTATTAATGTGGCTTTGATTTCTTCTAGATATTTATTGATAGGTGGGGTTGGATTGGACAAATTATGATATTGGGGTTGACGTAAAACACAGGCAGATCACATGAGGATGGTTGATACTTATTAGCTTAATCGTTGGGGATTGTCGTAATGTTGATGGGACAATGACGGGTAAGATGTAGAAGATGTTGAGATGGTTGCTACCAGTAGTACAAGACATACTGCAGTGGTTTAGTATGTGACGCCCCTGTTGATAAGGTGGCTGCTACATACATGTGCAGCCTAAGAACCCTGCTGATGAGGTAAGTGGATTATTAAATAGGATGCGATGAGACACCTATTAATGTAAAGAGCAAGGCTTTATATAATAAGGATTGTCATTTGATAATTATATGCCATGTGAAATGTGGAGGAGGCTGTGGATGGGACTAATGTGCTGCATGGATTGGGTAAGGGATTTGAATGGATCATGCAAAAGGAGGTGGCTGGCAATCTACTGTGGATTTTGAGTAGTCATACGGATGTTTGACGGTATAGGGTATAAGGCATCGATGATGGCAGAGATACCATGAGAGATTAGTAAGCAGTCGGGGCACAAATGTATGTGATTGTTGATGAGGCAGATGCGATGGGATGTGTTGTTTTGTGGGACTGTTGTTGAAGCACCATGGGGTGGTTATTGAGGGTGTGATGTAGTTTGTGTTGTATGATGAGGAGGTTGTATATGGGTGACAATATGTTGCTACTAGTTTGGGACATTTTTCTATGGCATGTTTTGTTGCAGAGGTTGTTGATGATGTTGTTGTATGGGAACTAAAATAGTAGTTGTATGTTGTGTTGGTACTTGTGAGGAGATGGTTGCATGATATGGCGGTGCTTGCAAAGCAATGGATTGATGAGGAGGCCACCTCTGGTTTAGGAGGGATTGGGTTCAAAAAGGTCCCGTGGTATTAATGTGGAAATGGGGTTACCCCTTGTTGTTCCGAAGGATTTGGACCTGTATACTAAGGGAAATGGTGGAGTAGATAGGATGCTTGTGGTGTCATAGGCATAGGGATCATATGACTAGATGTCGGTAGGGGTAACAGATGGAATGGGAGGATAATTGGTAACTTGATGTATCACAACATTTCCAAACTCAGGTTGATACTAGTTATCTATGAGTGTACCCTAAGGAACATAGGAATTTCTAAGAACATTTTGGGGATCTTGATGTACTGGTCGAGGCTAAGTGTTGGTATACTGTGATATGTCAAATCTAGATGGCAGTTTCACTCCTTTCATGAGTAAAGTAGTGAGAATATTATCCCTAGTTCATCAAGGAGGAAATGTTTCATTTGAATGTTAGTAGGATTACTTAGGTATTCATTGACGGTAAGTTTAGGCTGATTGATCATATTTTCATCACAAGGTAGTGAAGTGTTTTGACCGTTGGTGTCATATTGTGATGAAGTACCATTATGAGGGTCTTGGGGAATGTTCACACCATTGTTAGGATCTGAGAGGAATGAGATGAAGTTTGTTAGACCTAGAATAAATTGAATGCTGATATATTGATTTTGATTTAGATCGAAACTAGATTAGATAGATTGATTTGACTTGATAAGACTATTGTGTTGGATGGGACTGTCGATTGGATTGATTAGATAGTTGATTGATTGGGTGATTAGATAGGATTGAGATTGAATGATCGGATTCAGATTGGATGATTGGATAGGATTGATTGATAAACAATTGAAAAGATTAGGTGATGGATGATGTAAAGGATTCTAGAACCAGTTCAGAAATCACCCTAGGTGATTTAAGGTGTTGGTCGATCAAATTGAAGGATATATAAAGGATTATGACAAATGGATTGATTGGGCTGAAGATGATGACTTATAGCACTAAATCCACCTCAAGATGGAAGCAAATTTATTGGGCCAAAGACAATGATTGATATGTAGGATAACGATCAGATTCAAATGCCTTGGTCAATTGGGATGATAACCTATAAAACAAGGTTTAGGGGATTTGGATTAAAAGAACAATGATAAAAGATACAACCTAAAGATGCTCTCAAGGTGCCTATATGATGTGGGTGATGATTAAGTGATCTTTTGGAAAATGCAAATGGACTAAAGGATGAATTATGAGTGGATGAAAGAGAATGAAAGTGCTTAGATCACAACAAACAAAGTTTTAGGTTCCCAACTAGTTTTTCTTCAAACGAGCCTAACAAATGGTGAAACGGGTTCACTAAAAAATGTAATAAGTCTTTTGAATGGTGAAAAAAATTCCTAAGGAATGAAATGGGTTCTTCAAAAGGTGAAATAAGATCTCTAAACAATAAAACAAGTTCCCCAAATGGTGAAATAGGAATTGGAATAGGAAACAGATGTTTGGAATGAACAAACAGAAGTTTTGAAGAGATGAACGGATGTTCCGAATAGGTGGACAGATTACTAAAATGAGTGAATGGATGCTTGAGATGAATGAATGAAAGGTTAGAATGAATGAACAAGGTGAAATTGACTATTTGGGAGGTAGGTTCGCCCTTTAGCAGGGAAATTTCACCCTTCAACAAGGTTTTATAGGGAAAGTTTGCCCTTTTGGAGGGTTCTGCAGGGCAGGTTCACCCTTCTGCAAGGTTCTGTAGGGTAGGTTTTCCCTTCTACAGAAAATTGGGACTTGAATTAGATGGGAACAACTATGGAAAGGACTTAAAATATAACAAATAGCAAGCAATAAGGTTGACTAGTTAAAAATTTTATTAGTTTTCCACAAGAAGAAACTTCAAATAGCACAATCTTATGATTAGTGTTAAGGGTATGGTCAACAAAGTCCTTAATCTAGGATGCACAAGGCTTCTAGGGATTCCTCGATATACTCTCGGTATGTGAGGCACAACCATGAACACTAGCCCATCACAAATGTGAGTCTAGAACCCCAGTGAGATATTGAAGGGCTCAAATCAACTCTTCACATCTATCTAGGTATCACCCTAACTTCGACGCCCTGCCAAATAGGATGTGATTGGATTGAGGTACAACTTTTTCTCTCCCCCCTTTCTATACCCCACTGGTATGCATGGTTGGTATCATTCCTTGGGGTGATGAAATCCCCAAGAAGGTCTCGCTAGAAAGAAGGCACTAATCATTTTTGGTTGCTCCCTAGGATCAGAAAAAGTGCAAGGGAAAAGCTTGAATGAAATAATGCCCCCTTGGGTAATGCAAAAAAGAGATGCAAACAATAAATTTTACTCCCCCTAGTTAAACTATGTTCCAAGATTAATCAACAAAAACAAGAAGGAAAATGTTAAACAACTAAATAAATAGATTTCCCTACAAGAAAATGTTAGTTTTTTTGTCCTCCTTCCTTCGTCAATCATGAAATAAGCTGCATAAACATTAAAGAAAAACTCAAATTTTGGGCAGGTTTTCCCTTCTGCAGCAAACAATTATAAAACAAATTAACAAAAAACTCAACTCCCTTAAAGTGTCCGCCTCTTCTAAGGCCGGAAGAAGTTAGGAAATAGAACTTCATGAAACTCACCTGGGTAGGTTTTCTTCCTCCCCAAAACAACTGAAAAACCCAAAACCTGCATAGGGTCTCGGCCTTTGGTGGCAAAACAATCAGGAAATAGAATCTCAAAAGCTCATTGGGTAGGTTCACTTTGTAGCAAAAGAAAATGAATCCAGAAAACCTGGCCATCGTGTTCACCCTTCTGTATCAGCTTAGAAATAGAATATCAAAAACCTAATTTTGGGTAGGTTCCTCCCTGCAACAAAATGCTTAGAAAACACATATAATCCAGAAAACTTATTTTTAAAGCAATGCCCAAATCTTGCAAACCAATAGTTAGAAAAATAGAACTCAAAAACCTGTCTAGTAGGTTCACCTCTATAGGGGGTCTTTAAAAGGTGGTCTTCTTCAAGGTTCTATAGCAAGCTCCTTTTGCAGTAGGCTCTATAGGCAAGTTCACCCTGCAACTTAAACCCGCAAACAACTTAAAACAAATAAGAAATATAAAAGGATGGAACCCATTTGTGGGTCCTACTGCATTAAAAATGGAACTAATTTTTATCCTAATCTATGTGAAACTAACTAAAATCTAATGCAAAACAAAACACAATACTACATTCAAATGATTATCTAAGGAAGAAAACAAAAAAGAAAGATAAAAAAAGATAATGATTATACCTTTTGTGCTGACTCCTTGGTTGGCCCTTGATGTTGTTGAAAATATGTGCTCCTTGGATGGATTTGTAATGAAGATTAGTGCAAAATGAACAATGTGGATGCAATGAAGATGATAATATGAGCTAATACAAGTGCTATAATGCAAGAGGATACCTTGGAGATGGCTTACAAATTCAAGAGCATAAGGGTGAAAAATGACTAAGTTATGTAAACGCATTAGAAGAAGGGGTATTTATAGAAGAATTTGAATTCTCTAGAGAATTCAATGGTCAAGATTGTGCCACCATGGCCAAGATGAAGGGCTATGGTGAGTTGAGGACTCACAAGCCCTCACATCTTGACATGTGGAGGGTGAAGTGGCCAAGGATGTGATGATATGTAAGTGAGGAGTAATAAGGAAAAATGATGTGGAAGGATATGTACCTTGAAAGTACATTGGGAGATGAGAAGATTTCCTCAAAAAGGAACTTTTTGTCCCCAAGTGAGAATGAAAGTGACACTTGAGAAATTTTAGAATTCCTCAAAAATCTCCATGGTGAAAAGGAAAGTAGTTGGAGAAATAAATGTGAATTAAATATTCACATGATTGGAAGAATCTAGTGGATAAAACAAGGTTCCCAAAAATGTAGGATTTTGACACATGTGGGTGATGTGATAGGTCGAAGGTTCTAGAAAACTTTGGCACATGTGAGTGATGTGACCAATCAAATTTTCTAGAACTTGCATGGGAATAAGGAGCCTTGGAAGGATAAATGTGAATTAAAAATTCACATCATAGGGAAGAGAGGAGTCTTGGGTGAATAAATATGAATTAAAAATTCACATGGGAAAGAGGGTCAATGCTAAATATGGAACATGTAAAGGTTGACTAAAAAGGTATGCTAAATGTGGTAAGATGATTAGATTAAGGTTGTCGAAATACATGGTTAAGGAAATTAATAAGGGATTAGAAGCAAGAAAAGTTGGAGGATGTGACATTAATCCCTAATTAAAGGTGTGCACATCCTAATCATGAATTAATTAAATTAATCTAGATTAGAAGAGGATTATGGAGGATGTGACAAGAAGAGACAAAAAGGAAGAATTTAAAAATTGATTTAAAAAGATCAAATGACTAAATTAAATAAATTGACTAGTTGACTTGAAAATAAGTACATATGTATCTCTCATCACTTTCATAGTTTTCTCTTCATCAACCTTGTTCATGTGCATAGATTGTGCCTCACCATCATTCTAGTGTACACCCATATCTCTTTGTTGAGTGTTCTCTATTTCATCCAACATCTCATATAGGTCACACCAAATTTTCTTGAGATTTTTTTATTTTAGGTGCTTAGTTCATTCCTCATTTTTTGATAATAACTCATTTATTTTTCATTGTCTCCTTCCTCAACACTCTTCCTATAAAAAATTCACACCGCACCTTCTACATAATGACCAACACATTTGAGGACATATGCACTACCTTCTACCCATCCTCAAATTTTATGGAGGATATAAATTGCTTAGTTGTAAAATTTTATCAATGCTATGTGATTATTTGACCTCTCCACAAGCCAAACCTTAGGCAATAAGAGAAAAACTTCATACAACTTTAATCTGGGATCCCAAGTGAAGTTATACCTAGTCATATAGCAAGGTGACTCATAATAAAGAACACACTTACAATAAGGAAGAATATAAAAAAAGATGGTATGATAATAATGCTTTTCAATGATTTGAATGACAAAGATTACAAATTTATAGATAAAATACATAATTATTCAAAGCTAACTATATATTTATGAAGATTCAACTCCTATTGTAAAGGCCAAAAGAAGACCTTGACTAGTTTTTTTTTTTTAGACTCAGGAATCGGTAGCAATTTAATTTCTATAAACCGTAGCGCATCGTAAAATTTTAAATCGCGATCCTGCATGTGGGCGCCACACGCCGGCATTCAATGAGATCTGGGAGACTATAACTCGTAATCTAGAGTCAAGAACTAATTACTTAGCTAACTCGAAGCTAGGCCCCCTCTGCACCTTTGACTAGTTACAACATGTCACCTTTACTAAATTTTAAAATGAAATTCTAGTGACCAAAAACAACCAATTTTTATTAATGTAGTTTGCTTCAACATTCAAGATTTCAAACTTTGTCTAATGAATTAAAGACTAAAGTTTGCTACTAATCTAAAAAGTGTATTAGTTAATATTGATTGGATCATCCAATGACATGTAACAATTTGTTGGAAATAGGATGCCATTTAATTGCAATCCTAAACATTATTTCATGTATCTCTTAAGTCCTTGGAAAGTGTTCCCCAACACTACGATTTGAAAGAGATTAATTTTGAATGAAATAATCATGTTAATTGACATGTGTAATTAATTCTAAATAATAGGAACATGTGGGGATTCCCATGAAGAGATCCTACAAAATAGGAGCACATGGGGCACACACATGGAAGGTGGAACCCACCTCGAGTTAAGTTAACTGTTTGGAGAAAAAGATAACACATCAATAATTCATGTAAAGATCCTAGAAGTTAGGGATTGAGTTTTACATGCATGGAGTTTAGTTTAGTTTAGTTTAGATCAATTTAGTTTAGTTCAATATCAATTTAGTTTAGTTTACTTCAGTTATGGTTCAATTGTCTTCAATTGCATGTAGTTTGAGTTGCATGTTAGTTGACTTTAGTTGACTTGAATTGCATCCTAATGACTTGAGTTGCATGATAGATAACAAATGACTATTTTCAGTTAACATGGGGTGATCAATCATGAATGATATTTGCATGAATGGTGGAGAGATATGTTTGAGTTAGCAAAGATTGACTTGGACACACCTTGGGTGCCCAAGTTGGCATCTTACAATCAACACTTTTGCATGATAAGATATTTTATAAGGTTGAGTTAAGTGGGCCCATTCTTAGGTTCCAACTTTGAGGATAAGCTTAGAAGATATCTTCAGAATCAATGTTGAGTTATTATTTCAATTTGGTATGCCCAAATCGATGGACTTATTTTGACATTTTTCTTCATCGTAGAACTCTACTTGTAAATAATAGGTGTGGGTTTTGTGAGATAAGCATTGTGCTTTGTAATTGTAAACTCTTTGGCATTTACAAGGCTCATTATTGTCTATATATTGCAGCAAGTTGAAGAGAGTTAATCGAATTTTATTTCAGATTGTGAAGAAGAATTGTTGAAGAAAAAAAAAGCATCCCAAACAAGGATTGGAATTAATGTAATCTTATTCTAAGATTGAATAATACATTGATTCTTGGTGAAGTTTTTCCAGAAAGGATTTTTCCACAGTATATGTTGTGTCACTTCTATCTTGAGGTCTTATTCTTCTACAATCTTTTGTCTACTTCTACAAATGGTAAAATGAATCTAAATAGATAATCATCTACAAATAAATTGTAACAAAGAACACTTATTTAGATCTATAGGTACAATAGTTTTACAAAGTATTAAGCTACATAATTACCTCCATTTTCAACATTTGGTATCAGAGCTAACGATTGGGTAGAGTTAAGGGATGCCTTTCTCTTAAAAGTTTGAAGGTTTTTTGGTTGTAGTGGGAGATTTTACTATTGCGTTATTGCTGATTTTGGAAAATAAGTTTGTTAAAATGAGTTTCAATTCCCATTTAGATACTAAAAGATTCAATGGATCTAATTATGAGATGTGGAAACTAAAAATGGAGGATCTCCTTAGAGAGAGATATCAATGGTTTGTTGTTGGTAATGAGATGAAGTCACCTACAATGATGTCAGATGAGGATTGGGCTAAGCTTGATAAGAAAGCAAGAGGGACAATATGATCATGTCTCATTGATGTTGTTATCTTGAATGTTTCAGAAGAAACTACTACATATAAATTGTGGAAGAGAATAGGTGATATCTATCAAACTAAAAGTTTTACTAATAAGCTGTATCTAAAAAGATAGTTGTATTATTTAAAGATGAAAGATGGTGATTCTATTGCAAATAATTTGAATCTAATTGTTGCTATTAGTGGTAGTGGTGTAGATCCAAAGATGGAAAATATAATTCCTACTCTCCTATCAAAGGAGATGAGGATGAAGTATAAAATGAAAATTTGAGATGCCTTGTTTGTAAAAGTTATGCCTAAGAAAAAGGAACCTAAGGGAGACAAGGAAAGGAAGGGTAAGTCCAAAGGAAGGAGTAAGGTAAAGTGTTGGAACTGTGGGAAACCAAGACATGTGAAAAAGGATTACATAAGAATAAGTAAAAAAGTTTTGATTCTTCTATAGAGGAATCCTTGGATAATGGTAATCATGCTTTGATCATTTCATGGAAAAATGTTAGTGATGAATCTTTGCTTGATGTTAAAGAGTGATCTTCATGAGGAGGATGGTAGTCATGATGCCATGTGTAGCTCATACCATAGTTTAGTGGGAGTTTTTGGTAGTGATGTGGATGCATCATTGGTAAGGTTATCTTCATGTGATTGGGGATATGGTTTTTTCTTGGTGAACCAACAATTTTGATAAGTTTTATAGACTTCTCTTACACTCTTACAATCTTTCACCTAAAAGTAGAGAGATAGAACACCAAAATTGTGGTGGTTCACTCAAATATAGGATTGTATGATGTGATTAATACTAAATTCAATGTTGTAAATGCAACTAAATGATTTAATTGATCGATTTAATGCAAAACCTATGAAATTTACAATTATTGAAAACAAAATGTGATATGCAAAAAATGCAATAGATATGAAAACTAATGCAAACATAATTGAAAGAGGCTAAACAGAGTGCACATGGAGGTAGATTGAAGACCTAATAATATTTTGGAATGCTAGTAAAATCATTTCAAATCACCAGTGGGACTTATTCGCCACTGATGGTGAATCAGTGCTGCTACTGACAAAAACACCTAAAAATTGGTTTCTGATTGTCGAGAACTAGGATATGATAGAATCACCTTTTTCAGCCTTGAGGTGGGACTCATTCACCATTGATGGAAAATCATTCCTCCTCCAAAATTCTATGAAATCAAAGATCAATTCTATAGCTCCAGATCTACACTTGTCTTCTTGTCAGGTTGACGGAGTCAAATCTGTAGAAATTGGATTATAGGTTGTCTCCAAGCTTGAAGTAGGGTTTAGTTGACTTGAAACACTTTGTTGACTTATTTACCACCTTTCAACACCTATTTTCTTGAAAAATATGTATACAAAAAGTCTGCAAACACACATGCAAAAAGGGGGGAAATGGTTAAGGGTTATAGTATAGGGGTTTTCCTTGGTCAATCCCCACTTTGGTAATCAAACCCTTAATCAAGAAATTGAATGAAATGAACAAGGAATGATGAATAAATAACATGAAAATGTCCTAAAATCACAACAACCTTGTTGAAGAAATATAAAGATATATCAATGGCTGCTCCAAGATGCTTGATAAGTGCTTGATTGGATGATGCTTTGATGCTTAAGTGGATGAATGAGATTGAATGTTTGAATGAACTAGTGAATGAATGGGGGTTAAAATGGATGTAAAAAAACTTATTTATACAAAATTATTCCCTAATAACCCAATAATACAACATCACATGAATAAGGTAAATTTTGAATAAAACTTGAAAGAAAATTTGAATTATTTTGAATTTGGAGCCAAGAGGGAATTATGCATCACCCATGGCGAATTATCTTGAATTTAATGTTGTTTGTTAGGTTTACATTCAAAAATACACTTAATTAAGACTTATTAGTGCATAAAGGGGTCAAATAAATCATAATAAATGTGTAAATAGTGAAATCAAGCCTAGAAAATCATGAAATCTTGTTACAACACTTTACAACACTTTAGAATAGGACTTGATAAGTGATGAAAAGGTGATTTTTAGGTGAATTGTAATGAAAAAAGTCTAGAAAAGTGTAGAAATGTGTTACAACACTTCACAACACCTTCACAAGACATTATAATTTGAATGTTTATGACCTAATGTGAATGCATAAGTTACATTGCAACATTAAATCAAATCAAAATAGGTCAAGCATCATGAGAGAAAGACCTAAAAGACTATGAAAATGTCAATGATCCATTTTTCTATGGTACACTTGGTTTAGATTGGTTTCTATTATGTCATGGTTTACTCTTGATATGCATTTAGAGTTTGACACATTACTTGTTCTCTTGAGACTAGGATGTATATATACATTATGGTGCATGTTATCTCCTAGTAGGAGATGGTTAGATCATGTTATCATGTTTATGTTTCTAATTCATGATTGGAGCTTTGACAATGATCTTGTGTAGTTCTCTTAAGTATTGGGTACATTAATCATTTTCTTGATTATTTCATGATAGTGCTATGTTGCATTTGGAGTTGGGTATGTGCAAGATCATGATGGGCCAAAAAGTGGCTATATGATGGGTATGTGTAGGGTATGTAGCTAACAAATTTTTTTTTACCAAAAATTTATGAAATGAAAAGGCTTTTTAAAGGAGATTCTCAGCTTTCCACCAATATAGGTATACTTTGCGATTTAATAAAAATGAGTATTATTCATTTCTAGTTGAATTATGACTAAAGTCCTAATTCATGGCGATTGAAAAACATCTATAGATTTCAAGCGGTATCACATTTTTTGAATATAAAATATGTGTCACATTTACCATGCTTCACATACTATAGGATTAAAAAATCATGAATTTTTGAACAAGTTAAGGTAATTCCGGACATATGAGCTTTTTCATTCATAATTAATTATTTACTTGGAAAAAATTACAAAAATAGCGCATCACATCAAAATGGAGTCACTCTACTTATATGCAAATATTATAAAAATATCATTTTATTGTGGTTAGAGATTGGTTAGGCAGACACCTACTTCTTATTTTTCCCTAAAATTTAAATTACTCTGCATTGAAATTTCAAATTTTCATCAAATAAATTTAAAATAAGAAATAAACCTAGTAATGTAGAAACTACATTCAATTTCTATAGATTCTATTCATACATATTTTTGAAATAATATAAATAACTTCAAATTTTTATGTCAAGTTACCTAACTCTGATTTTTTCTGATTTTTTGCAACTTAGGGCCTATTTTTTCCATGATGATCTTGTACATAGCCAATTTGGGATAGATTGGTTGGTTACAGGTCCTCATGGATACTTGGAGAAATAGGTGAGGCTTGAGTTCTCTTATGGGAAGAGATATATTTTGGAATGGTTACTTGTAAGAATATATTTTTCAACAGTAAAGACCGAGAAGCCTACAACTTGGTTGGACATGAGTTCAACACACTCAATGGTTTCACATGCCTCCAAAGAGGTAGTTTGCATATAAAGACTTGGGAAAGGTATTGGTTTTAATTGCAAGTAAGTTAAACTTAAATGTGATAGTTAGAGTGTTATGTGTTTAGCCAAAAATCCTATATATCATGCTCATACTAAGGATGTTGATGTTCAGTATCACTTTGTGTGAGAAATGGTTGAGAGTGGGAAGGTATTAATTAAGAAAGTTGAAAATTTAATTAATGTTGCAGATTATCTTATGAAACGATTTCCTACAGATAAGTTCTCTTGGTTTTAATCATTTGCTTGGAGCTTCATGATTATGCACATTGCATTTGAAGTTGGAATGGATTGATTAGTTGGTGCAGGAAGGCCATTGGCCTTGAGTCCTATACTTGATTTATAATAATGATTTCTTTTTTAGAATAATTGTTCTTTATAATGTCATGTGGGAGAATGTTGGAAATAGGTTTCTATTTAATTACAATCCTAAACATTATTTCATGTATCTCTTAAGTACTTGGAAAGTGTTCCAAAACACTAGGATTAGAAAGAGATTAATTTTAAATGAAATAATCATGTTAATTTACATTTTTAATTAATTCTAAATAATAGGAATAGGTGGGGACACCCATGAAGAGCTTAGATAAAATAGGAGCACATGGGGCACCCACATGGAAGGTGGAACCCACCTTGAGTTATGTTAACTATTTGGAGAAAAAACATAACACTTCAATAATGCTTGTAAATATACTAGAAGTTAGAGATTGATGTTTACATGCATGAAGTTCAATTCAGTTCAATTTAGATCAGTTCAGTTCAGTTTAGTTTAGTTCAGTATCAGTTCAGTTTAGTTGAGTTGAGTTGAGTTCAATTCAGTTCAGTTATGGTTGAGTTATCTTTAGTTGCATGTAGTTAGTTTGAGTTGCATGTTAGTTGACTTCAGTTAACTTGAATTTCTTGCTAATGACTTGAGTTGCATGAGAAATAATAGGTGACTACTTTTAGTTAATAGGGGATGATCAATCATGCATGATATTTGCATGAATGGTGGAGAGATATGTTTAAGTTAACTGAGATTGAATTGGACCCACCTTGGGCACCCAAGTTGGCATCTTGGAGTTAACACTTTTGTATGATAAGATATTTTATAAGGTTGAGTTAAGTGGGACCATTCTTGGGTGTTAACATTCAGGATAATCTTAGAAGATATCTTCAGAATCAACGTTAAGTTATGAATTCAGTTTGGGATGACCAAATGGATGGACTTGTTTTGACATTGTTCTTCATAGTAGAACTCTACTTGCAAAAAATAGGCATGGGTTTTGTGAGATAAGCATTGTGCTTTGTAATTGTAAACTCTTTGGAGTTTACAAGGCTCATTATTGTCTATATATTGGAGCAAGTTGAAGAGAGTTAACCAAATTTTATTGCAAGTTGTGAAGAATAATTATTTAAGGAAAAAGAAGCATCTCAAGCAAGGATTAAAATTATTGTAATCTTATTATGAGATTAAATAATACATGATTCTTGGTAGAGTTTTTTCTCAAAAGGGTTTCTCCATGGTATATGTTGTGTCACTTTTATCTTTTGGTATTATTCTTCTACAATCTTTTGTTTACTTCTCCAAATAGTGAAATGAATCTAAACAGATAATCATCCACAAATAAATTGTAACAAAGAACACTTATTTATATCTACAACTATAATAATTTTACAAAGTATTAATCTACATAATTACGTCCATTTTCAATATTTGGTATCAAAGCTAACAGTTGGGTAGAGTTAAGGGATGCCTTTGTCTTAAAATTTTGAAGGTTTTTCGACTATAGTGGGAGATTTTACTATTGTGATTGTTAATTTTGAAAAATAAGCTTGTTATAATGAGTTTCAATTCTTCTTTATATATTGAAATATTCAATGGATCTAATTATGAGATGTGGAAACCAAAAATGGAGGATCTCCTTGAAGAGAGAGATCAGTGGTTGGCTATTGATAATGAGACAAAGTCACCTACAATGATGTCAGATGACCCTGGATTGGGCTAAGACTAATAAAAAGGCAGGTGGGACCATAAGATTATGTCTTCTTGATGTTGTTCTCTTCAATGTTTCAAAAGAAACTATTGCATACAAATTG
>VDFB02090138.1:0-21080 GCA_007258455.2 Sequoia sempervirens | reverse complement strand
AAAAATGACTAACATTGGAGTGAAAAGCGCCCCTTTTGGCCAGGGGCGCCCATCTTTTTGAGGGACCAGATGAAGGTTTCTAACCAAATGATACCTAGGATGTTTGTCTCAAACTTGATTAGGCTTTGCAACAAATCCGTCAGTAGTTTAATCTGAGTTGCTGAATTGCCGAAATTAGGAGTCAAACATAAGGTCTAATCATGGTCAAAATCTCAAGGAAAAAGCAAAAGCGCCCCTGGCCTCTAGGGGCGCCTAAGGTTTTGGAGCCTTGAATGCAGTCTTTCTAGTGATCTCGTGCATTCATCATGTTCGTGTTACATCCAACTTGTTGATGTAATTGCAGCTTCGAGCTTCATACTTCCTTATTTATATGTGATTATTTAAATGTAAAGAGGCGCTTCTCATGGCAACTTTGTAATTATCTTCTTGGCCGACCTTCCTTGTAAATTGTATTTATTAAATTGAAATTATATTTTTTATAATGGCCGACCTTGCATGAAAAGGTGCGACCTCTCTCCTTCAAGTTGTATAAATACAAGATCATTCCACTCCATTCGGGCATCAATTAAGTTCGAGTATTTCTTCTCTTCCAAGTGCGAATTCTTCAAGGGAAGATCAATCAAGTGTAGATTGTGAATTATCAAGAGCAGATAGCGAATTTCTGAAGGGCAGATCTGAGTTACAAGGAAGTGCTGATTACTTGTTATCATTGCATCTTGTGAAGGTGCTGCATATCGGCCTTGAGATTGGCCTCATTGTAATGAGACTTGTTGCCGTTATTAATATATAATAGAGAGATATTTGTTGCTAGGTTTTTCCCCTAAAGAGGAGGGTTTTCCCAGGGTATTTGTTATGTCTTTGTGTCTGATTTTGAAATTAATTTCTGTGTACTAAATCTGATCATAAAAACCAACACAGCTTTCCATTGCATACCTCAGTCAAGTCAGAGGACGAGTCAGCAGCTTGTAGCTGGAGTTTAAGTAGATTTTTAGCCAGTTCATAAAATTGGCTAAGTCTAGGAACAAAAGCGCCCCTGGAGGCCAGGGGCGCCCTTGATTTTAACACATTAGATGATGAAATTTGGATAAGTGCTCTCCAAAAGTTCTTGTGTAGAACGGAGCCAGCTTCGCAACGAGCCTACCTTTCAATTCTAAAGTTTTGCCGAACGTGAGATGTAAGGAGGTCAAAATAATCTTCAAAGTGATGAAAAATGATGAAAATTTGACTAAGTCTAGAGGCAAAATCACACCTTTTGACCAAGTGCGCCCTAATTTTTGAAGCCTCAAATCTTAGAATTGTGGATTGCAGTCTCAAGGAGTGTTTTGTCAGTTTTGATCCTACTCTTCAACGAAACTGTCAGCCAGTCAATTAGGTGTGTCAGTCAATCAGAATCAGTGGTTGAACATGAGCTCTGGCAAGGTTTGTAAATCCAAATTTTCGTAAAATTGTCTAACTCTGGAAAAGGACGCCTAGAGTCAAGGTTTGACTTTGTGACTGAAGTGCATAAGTGCCCATGAAAGGTGGAGATTGTGAACTGAGATTAAATATTATTTAATTCTCAAGTTAATTATTTTCAACTAAATTTATATTTGCTTGCAAAAGGTGCGATTCATGTTTGCATGGATTGTTAACTGTTTTTGGTCCAATCAAAAGCTAGCACCCTATTTAGGGCGAATTTCTCAAACAGTTAACAGAGTTAAGTTGGTCAAATCAGAGTTTTCTGAATATTTTGGGGTCCAATCAAGGGTGGTGCCTAGATTTAATGCAAATGGGACGATTTTGGACTTAAATTTATTTATTTAAGTCATTATTGGCACCATTATTCAGATGAAGATTTGAAGGTGCTTCGAGTAATATTTTCAGTGTTCTTCACGGTGCCAAGTCCAAATTGTTCAGAAGATTAATTTTCCAGATTTCAATTTTTCAATGCATGCAAATTTCATTGAATCTAGTTCAAATGTAGGCGACTTTTTGAGGCAGAATAAACAAACTTCTATCTTTTGTCTAAAATTCTTTTATTCTTTTCTTAGGTTTTCTCTCGCATGTCAAAGAAAACGACAAAATTTTTAGAATTTAATCATCTGGGTTCACATATTTCAGCAACAACAGCAAAACCCATGTCTTGATTTTTTCGAGAAAATTGCCCCCTTGCTTTTATTCTAAAAGCACTGTGCTTTTTTCGAACATTCCTTTGCATGTGGGTCAAAAACACATATTTTCCAAAATCGAATTATCTGGGTTGCCTTAGAATTCCATTGCCTACAAAACCCATGTTCCAGATTTTCTTAGGAAAAATTGCCCCAGGAAGCTCTTGAACCCCTACTTTTTGTTGACTGAAAAGTCTTTGCATGCCTTGCTAAAACTCACTTTTTCGAATTTCCGACAATCTAGGCTTGCTTAGAATTCACTTCTCTACAAAACCCACATTTCAAAAAAATTCCAAAACTTCTTCCCACAACCGGCTATTTTTGGCCTCATCTAGAGCTTTTTTCAGTTTTTTTCTGAAAGTTGTTCGAACATACCTGACTTTACAATCAAAAATCCAGATTTTCAAAATGCAATTCAACCCCATAGATTATAAGACCAAATCTTGATGCACGACTTTTTGAAAACCTCGAACTAACTTGGGTGCGGTCTATCCAAGTGATCAATCTAAACATCGCTGGAAGTTAGCGATGTTAAATTTAGTGATCAGATAAGTGTGCAAAAAATTAATTCAAAATTAAACACAGAAACACAACATATACCTTGGGAAAACCCTCCTCTTGAGGGAGAAAACCCCAACAACAAAGATCTCTCTTTTATATATAAAGTAAAGGCAGTAATTCTCTTTACAATGAGGCCAATACAAGGCCAATATCCAGCATCAACTCAAGATGCAATAACAGAAGATACACTATTCTTCCTTGTAACCTGAATCTGCACTTTAGAGAAATTCACAATTTGCTCTTAAAGGAATTCACACTTGAATGAAGGAATAATTCAAACTTGCTTGATTATTTATCTGAATTGTATTGATCATGAAGAAGACACTAGTGAACTCATTATATAGCCAACTATAGAATATCTCCAAAAGTCGTGATCTTCCAATATGCAAAGTCGGCCTCATATGAAAAGACATTTCCTTTTAAGAAATCGCGCCATTTAATGAAGTCGGCTATTTGTCATTAACAAATAATAATGATTCATTATTTAATATTTATCTTTTCATTAGAAAATTGAAATGACTCTTGAATCGTGCCTTTAAGAGATCTTATAAATCAGATGAACAATTTCTGGAAGTGGCATCGAAGCTGTTTGAACATTAACACTCCCTCTCAGCTGAGGAGCACACTTCCAACTGCTCAAGACGTATCACCTCATCGTGATGTCAAATATTGCCTCAATGCAATATCAACCATAATGGCTACAACCATGCTATGGTGAACAAGGGAATATCATCTCAACGTGATATTGGATATCGCCTCAACACGATATCTACCATAATGGCTACAACCATACTATGGTGAGTAAAGGAATATCACCTCAACGTGATATTGGATATCGCCTCAACACGATATCTACCATAATGGCTACAACCATACTATGGTAAAAGATATATATCACCTCAACGTGATATTGGATATCGCCTCAACACGATATCTACCATAATGGCTACAACCATACTATGGTAAAAGATAGATATCACCTCAACGTGATATTGGATATCGCCTCAACACGATATCTACCATAATGGCTACAACCATACTATGGTAAAAGATAGATATCACCTCAACGTGATATTGGATATCGCCTCAACACGATATCTACCATAATGGCTACAACCATACTATGGTAAAGGATAGAAAGGCTCACTGATATTGAGACTCTTTCTCAGTCAAGGCTGGATTCTCCACCACCAAGCTTATCTCGAAAGTATACAAACTTTATCCTGGAGAGAGGCTTGGTGAGAATATCTGCCGTCTGCTCATCAGTGCTGATGTACTTCAACTGTACAGCCTTTCGTAGTACCATATCTCTGATGTAGTGGTACTTGATCTCAACATGCTTCGTTCTGTCATGAAACACAGATTGACAGAAAGCTTCACGCAACTCTGATTATCACAATGGATGATAGTAGGCTCCATTGATTGTCCAAACAATCCTACAAGGAGCTTACGAAGCCACACTGCTTCTCGAGTTGCCATACAAGCTGCAATGTACTCTGGCCTCTGCTGTACTCAATGCTACAGATGACTGGTTGACTGCTTCACCACCGGAAATCATAGCGGAACCCAAACTGAGCAACAACAGAGGTGCTCTTCCGATCTGTGACACAACCTTGCCCAATCAGAATCAGTGAAACCATGTAACTCCAAGTCTACATGAGAGATACCTCAACCCATATCCAACTGTGCCACGCAAGTATCTCGGGATATGTTTAGCTGCAACAAAATGTATACGTCTCGGATCGCACATAAAGCGGCTAAGTGCACTCCGCATAGCAAATACTCGGTCTAGTGTTAACCGGATACATGAGACCCAATCAATGTCTATACAATGTAGGTCCACCAAGTCGAATTAGCTGCAGCCTCCTTCAACTTATGAAGGTTGGTCTCCATTGGTGTAGACATGGATTTGCAATCCATCATGCCAAATCTCTTAAGTATATCAATGGTGTACTTTCCTTGACTTAGAATCATCTCATCTGGTTTCTGCCAGACTTCTAAACCAAGGAAGTAATGCATGAGCCCAAGGTCCTTCATCTCAAATTCTGAAGTCAACTCCTTCTTGCACTCGAGAATCAGGTGATCTTCTCCAGTAAGGATCAAATCATCAACATATAAAACCAATATTAGTGCATCACCATTGATTACCTTGAAATAGAGATTTGAATCAGCATCATTCTTCAAGAAGCCCAAACTAGATAGGTACCGATCAATCCTTTCGTACCAAGCACGAGGAGCCTGCTTAAGACCATACAAGGCCTTCTTCAGCTTACACACATGTGACTCCTCATGAACTTCAAAACCATCAGGTTGCTCAATGTAAACTTCTTCCTCAATTACGCCATTGAGAAAAGCAGTCTTCACGTCCATCTGATGAATCTTCCATCCTCTCGATGCAGCAATGGCAATGATAGTTCTGACAGAAGTGTAACGGGCAACAGGAGCAAATGTTTCTTCGTAATCAACTCCCTCTTTCTGAGAAAACCCTCGAGCCACAAATCTTGCCTTATACTTCTCAATGCTCCCATCTGCAGCATGCTTGATTTTGAAGAGCCATTTTGAAGATACCACTGATTTGCTCTTAGGTCTAGGAACAATGTCCCAAACATCATTCTTCATAATTGATTGATACTCCTCTGCCATTGCATCTCTCCAAACCTGATGACTGAATGCTTCTTCAACACATGAAGGTTCTGAATCAATAATCTGACTCATCAAGGCAACATAATTGAAGAACTTATGAGGCCTTTTACTTTCTCTGAATGTGCCTCTAGGAGCTGCAAAGTTTTCTGCCTCTTGCATAGTGCGCCTAGCCCATAGAGGTCTCTTTCTTCCAATGACAATGTCAGTAGGCCCATCAGTAGGCTCCAAGGGTTCAACAGGATCAGCATCTTCTTTTGGTTCAACAGTCTCCCTCTGAATCTCAGGAGTATGGTCAACTTCCATATCCTGAGGAGACTCTTCGTTACTGATCTCCATGTGAGTGCCCTTGGATCTCCTAAATGCAATGTCTTCCTCAAAAGTAACATCCCTACTGATCTCGATTAACTTTTGTCTTGGAATGTAAATTCTGTAGGCTTTAGATGTCTCGCTGTAGCCCACAAAGATGCCCTTCTTGCCAGAAGGCTCCAACTTAGTTCTCTTCTCCTTTGGAACATGAATATAAACAGGACATCCAAATATTCTTAAGTGACTAACTTCAGGCTTCTTCCCTGTGAAGGCTTCTTCCGGAGTTATATTCTCCAAGACCTTGTGAGGACTTCTGTTCTGCACATATACAGCTGTCCTGGAGGCTTCTGCCCATAAGAAAGTCTGCAAATCTTGATCATGAATCATGGCCTTTGCTGCTTCCATGATTGTCCTGTTCTTTCTTTCTGCAACACCATTCTGCTGAGGATTATAGGGAACACAGAACTCCCTCTTAATCCCTGCATCTGTACAAAAGTCTAGAAAACTGCTAGAGGTGTATTCACCACCATTGTCAGATCTAAGGACCTTAATTCTTTTACCAGAAAGGTTTTCTACTAAGGCTTTAAACTCCTTAAATCTAGCTAATACTTCCTCAGACTCTTTAGACCTCAAGAAATAAATCCAAGTTTTCCTAGAGTGATCATCAATAAACAGTACATAATACAAAAATCCGCTTGAAGATGGAACAGACATAGGACCACATAAATCTAAATGGATGAGATCTAAAATACTCTTAGATCTATTTTCACTACTATGAAAAGTGGCTTTTACATTCTTACCTAGAGCGCATCCCTTGCAAGTGCCTTCATGCTCCTTGTCGAACTTAGGTAGACCTGTCACCATCTTCTCCATAATAGGCAAAGCACGAAAGTGTAGATGCACCAATCTTCGATGCCAAAGATCACATAGAGAAGAAGTATCATGAACCAAGGCTTGTAGAGGACGAGTGCAAACCCTGTAGAGACTTTCATGTCTCACTCCAATAACTTGAGCATCTTTGAAACTAGAGTTCTCCATCCATACAAGAACTTTGCCTTTTGAGAAGGCAATTTGATATCCTTTATCTTCTAGGGCTGAAATAGAGATGAGATTGCGCTTGATCCCCGGAACATAAAGAACATTGCTCAACTGAAGTGTAATACCTGAATCCAAATGGAGAGTAGAGGTCCCAATCCCTTTCACGGTGTAGCTAGCATCATCTCCAATGATAACTTGTTCCAAAGAGTCTTTCTTCACCAAATTTGATAAGTGCTCCTTGAATCCGGTAATGTGACGAGAAGCACCACTGTCAATCAACCATGTGTTGGTGTCGGTGGCAACATTGCTTGACAAGGCTGAACAAAACAGATATTCATCCTTCTGAGGAGAAACATTCTCTACATCTGCAACGGAGGCTTGATGCTTAGGTCTGTCAGGGCAATGTTTAGCAAAATGACCAAACTTGTCACACCTAAAGCATTGAATTTTAGACAAATCTCGCTTCTTCTTGGGAGGGGAAGCATCATCATTTCCTTTATCACGATTCCTCTTGAAGTGTCCCTTCTTTCCACCTTTTCCTTTCTTCTTCGAAGCTTGGGCTGCAAGAACATGGATTTCTTGATTAGAAGAACTTGGGCCAACACCTCTAGCCATCAACCTTGATTCCTCTTGGATGCAGTCAACCCTCAAACGATCAAACTTCGGAAGTTTAGACCTTGCACTAATTCCTTGAATATAGGACTCCCAAGATAATGGCAAGCCATTGAGTGCAAGCATTGTCAAATCTTTATCTTCAACCATATGACCAATAGTGGAGAGCTGATCTCTCAATTCTGCAATCCTCATGAAGTAGGCGATCACGGTCTCTCCTTTTGACATCTTCACATGATGAAGTTGTTGCTTCAGCGCAAGAGCCCGGCTGGTGTTGTTAATTTCATACATTTCTTCCAAAGTTTTGAACATCTCCCTTGCAGTCTTCAACTTGGAAACAATAGGGACGATGTGGTCTTTAACGGAGTCAACTAGCAACTTCTTTGCTTTGATATCTTTCTTCCTCCATTGCAGCTTCTCTTCTTCCTCTTCAGGTTCGGGAACCTTGGTCTCCGCAAATTCAACCAAATCATTCTCCTCCAATGTAAGCATGATTCGGAATCTCCATGAGGTGTAGTTTGAAGCTCCATCGAGTCTATCTTCGATCTTCAATCCGTTCACCATTTTGAATGTAGTGAAGATAGATAAGAACCTTCAACAAAGAATAGAAAAAGCTGTGAAAGCACAAATCTAATCACGATCTTCTTCACACCCGCTCTGATACCATGTTAAATTAGTGATCAGATAAGTGCACAGAAAATTAATTCAAAAATCAGACACAGAAACACAGCATATACCCTGGGAAAACCCTCCTCTTGAGGGAGAAAAACCCAGCAACAAAGATCTCTCTTTTATATATATAAGTAAAGGCAGTAATTCTCTTTACAATGAGGCCAATACAAGGCCAATATCCAGCATCAACTCAAGATGCAATAACAGAAGATACACTGTTCTTCCTTGTAACCTGAATCTGCACTTTAGAGAAATTCGCAATCTGCTCTTAAAGGAATTCGCACTTGAATGAAGGAATAATTCGAACTTGCTTGATTATTTATCTGAATTGTATTGATGATGAAGAAGACACTAGCGAACTCATTATATAGCCAATTATAGAATATCTCCAAAAGTCGTGATCTTCCAATATGCAAAAGTCGGCCTCATATGAAAAGACATTTCCTTTTAAGAAATCGCGCCATTTAATGAAGTCGGCTATTTGTCATTAACAAATAATAAAGATTCATTATTTAATATTTATCTTTTCATTAGCAAATCGAAATGACTCTTGAATCGTGCCTTTAAGAGATCTTATAAATCAGATGAACAATTTCTGGAAGTGGCATCGAAGCTGTTTGAACATTAACAAGCACACTAGAAATCTTGAGTGCTCGGGTTGCTAGCACTAGTGTCTATTCCTATCACAGCTTTCGATCTCGAGTTTGTTCTTTCTTGCATCAAGCTTTACAACTCGTCTACACGACAAATCAAATCAGCTGATGGGAGAGTCATCTGCAGCCTTAAGCCGAGGGACGTGGAAAAGTGCTTTGTTATTCCTCCTCGTTCAGACAATTTCACTCTAGTCATTGAGGCTTGTGATAAGATATGATATGAAGACCAAGAAAGATCCCAGCAAAAAGTTGCTCGGAGATGGCTGAAAGTACAGAAGACCAACATGCCAAAGAAGGTTGGTCGCAGCGAGTTCAAGGATAAAGTTGCTATTTTGATTACTTTGCTCAATCGAGTTATAGCAAGAGGAGG
Source organism: Sequoia sempervirens (assembly GCA_007258455.2). Lineage (NCBI taxonomy): Eukaryota > Viridiplantae > Streptophyta > Pinopsida > Cupressales > Cupressaceae > Sequoia > Sequoia sempervirens. The sequence continues at coordinate 12,078 of VDFB02090138.1, read as the reverse complement.
CGAAAGGCAGTTTCAGCTACAGAGCTGCCAGAGGTGATTTCTTCACTATCTTCTACATCACAGTTAAAACCTCGAATGAAGCAAAGGAACAAGGTAGCTGAAGAGGTCAAAGGGTGTCAGAGGGCGATCAGAGATGGTGACAGGGAGTTGAATACCCAGGTTATCATCGTGGACCAAGTGCCAGAGGATGAGACAATCAACCAGTTCCTGGACGAGGTGTTAGACCGTGATGACTTGGAGTGATCTATCAGTTGGAACCTGCAATTATTTTCGAGGATAGAGTCAGGAGCAGCAATTAACTTGACATTCGGTCTTGAGTTCTAAGTGTTGATTTTATGCACGCACATCTCATCCTTGGAGATATCTTCGTCGAAGTTTAGACTTTCAGTTAGGATCAGTTATTTTTATTTCAATAAGGACTTGCATGTTGCACATGTCCAGTTCAGTTGAGTCTTGTTTCGGTTAACTGATGGTAGTTTTTCAATTAACTGTATAGTTTCATTTATTTAGGGTTTAGCAATAAAATCTTGCATGATTGCAAGACTGTAGTTGACTCAAGGTCATTTTAGAGTTCCCTACACCTTTGATGTCTATAAATAAGAGCTCTTTGCTCATTTGTAATTAACTTTTGCACACAATAGCATACATGTTGAGCAACCTTACCTGTAGTATTGCTATTTTGTATCCATTCAAAGAACTTTTATTGTGACAATAAATAGTTGTGCAGCCTTACCTGAATGTTATTATTATGGTACTTGTTCACCTTAGTTAAATGGATTGGCTAGTTTGATCATTTATTGTGTGCATATCTCGTTGATCATTTATTGTATGCGTGTCTCGCCAATGCAATTTGTTGTCCTAGTTGACTATCTTATGTTATGTTTAACAATCTTTGTTTCATATCTACACCTCGGATAGGTGTTGTCACCTCCTTGGGAATTTAGAAGTGAAGACTGTCGTTTAATGTTGTGCTAATAATCTTTCTTTCAGCCTACGCCTTGGATAGGTGTTGTCATCCCCTTAGAAATCCTAACTTAAAGATTATCGTAAAACCATTCTTGCTCCTTTTTCCTCATGCTCTGTTTTCTTGAGGAGAATTGGATAGATTAAAGCTTTTAGTTTAGTTGTAGTTAGGATCTAAAAAACCAGAGAAAACCCTTAGCTGCAACGTTCTTGGTTTCCTTAACCTTGTGCCTCTTCCAATTGAGACAAAAAGATAGGAGTTAGATTACTTTACTTTTTCATGCAAATCAGCATAAGAGGGAGCTTCCCTCCTAATTTGAAGAGCAGTCATTACGCACTATGCATAGCTATCTGTACCAACTCGCACTCCAGAAGTGCTAATTGTTATGCCAATAGTTTGTTTCTCTGGGCGCCCTAAAAAAACCATGATGGGTTTAAATCATGACCTCTCTCTACTATTTTCCTGGTATTTGTGAAGGTATTTCTGTACTATTTTTCTGCAGTTTCGTGGGCATTTCTGTTGTATTTCAGCGACGAATTTATGCAAAAAGTTTTCTATGTGGCCTAGGGTTTTATGATCCTCTGGTTTTTTGGCAATTTTCTATAAGGTTTCATGTCGTTTTCTTGACGGGTTTTGAAGTTTTTTTGGAGATTTTGTGATTTCAATCTGTTGTTTGGTGTGATCCTACCTTCTCCGGTTGTGCGGATCTACATTATTTTTGGGTGTTGTTTGTTGAAGATCGTGGGCGACCTATTCTCTTTTCATGGCAAAGAGTGACGGGTTTTGGTTCGTGGCTGCTGGGCTTTTCTTTTCTTGGCTATGTTTACCTAAAAATCATGGAGTTTTTCTCTAGATTTTTGGAAGATTTTTGGGTTGCTGATTGAAGTCTGTGCTTGTGCCAATTTGTGAAAGGGTATTTTCAGATTTACTGGGCATCTTCATCAGTGTTTCTGGGCAATTTTGCAAAAATCGTGTTTTCATGGCCGCCTGAAGGGTTGTTTTTTGAGCCAATTTTTTGACAGAAATTTTTTGCAATAAAAAACAAATTTTTCAAAGAGTTTTTCAAAAAAATTCTAAAAGAGTTATTGAAAATTTTTGCAATTTTTCGAAGGTTTTTCTACAAAAATCTTACTTTTTCAAAGTTTTTGAAGGTTTTTCTGAAAAATCTTACAATTTCTAAGCCTCTTTTTTTTAGACGATTTTTGAAAAATCGTAAGTTGATCACAGTGTTAACTCACTTTCGGAAAATGGGAGGGATCGCTGCTTTGTCCAACATCATATTGAAAAGTACGCAGAGGTTCAATGGGAAAAGTTATAATACCTAGAAGCAAAGGAAGCTCAAAGTTTTTGAGTGTCAATGTCTTGATATGATTGTTCTGTGGGAAAGGATTTGTAATCGCAATGCGGTTATGCTTCTCCAGTTATCAATCACCGATGATATGTTTCCAGAAGAATTTGGTAGACTAAGTTTATGTTTGTACGATGACCATTAAGGGAGGGTATTAAAATATTAAATGTAATATTAATGGTCATCTTAGCTTTATTAGTCATTTGTTCGCTTTTAGTTTCCTTAGTTTTTAGTAACTTTAGTTGTTTTAGCATCTTTCTGATTTCTGCTTTAGTTAGCTTTAGTTAACGATTGTTTCTTTTTAGAAACATCATCTTGTAAATTTATTTATAAGGAGCTTTTGTCTCCTTTTGTAATTAAGCAATTATGAATATCAATTATTTTTTCAGCTGCATCAATAGTATTGCAAGCCCACTTGGATAAGGGCATAATATCTGGAGGTGGAGGGATAGTTGGTGCATCATCCTCATCCTCAAGAGATAAGGGATCCTCAAGAGATGAAGAAAGAGTAGTAGGTAATGAGGGAGAAGTCAATGAGGAAGAATCCATCTGAGGAAAGCACTCATCAAACTAGACATCCCACCAAAACAAGACATCTCTAAAATCAAGATCAATCAACTTGTATGCCTAAACATCCTCACACTAGCCAACAAATATGAGTGGTTGGTTTTTCCTCTCCATCGCTTTCCGCTGAGCTTCAGGAATGAATGACCAAGCCTTACTACCAAAGACTATGAATGAAGATACATTGGGCTTGACATGGGACCAAGCCTCCTCAAGAGTCATATGTCGCAATGCCTTGTGAGGGATACAATTCTAAATATAATTGGCACAATTGATTGCCTCAGCCCAAAAAGAAGAATGCATATCTCGTGATTGAATCATACAGTTGGCCATGTCTTATAAAGTTTTGTTCTTTCACTCAACAACACCATTCTACTAAGGGGTGTATGGAACTGTAAACTGATGTTGTAGACCATGCTTAGTGCAAAACTCCCTGAAAGTCTAATTGACATACTCCCCCCCATTGTCTATGTGTATCCGCCTAATAGAAAGACTAGATTGCTTCTCCACAAATGCCTTAAAGATCTTGAAAGAATCAAAGACATCTCTCTTGTACTTAAGAAAGTACACCCATGTACGCCTGGAGAAGTCATCAATAAATGTGAGCAAATATTTGGCCCCTAAAAATGAAGTACTCAGAAATGGCATGAGGTCACTATGTACCAACTCTAGGGGTGCCTTAGCACGTGTGGCTCTACACGTAGGAAATGAATCCTAGTGATTTTTCCAAGAGCACATCCTCGACAAACACCATCAGTAAAGGAAATCTTAGGGAGCCCTAACACCAATGCCTATGTACTCATCTATTGGAGATATATGTAATTGACATGACCAAAACGTTCATGCCAAAGCTTACCCACAGTGTCTGCATGTGTTATAAAAGATGAACTTGAACCAACTGAACTCTCAAAATCATCAAATTGGTATAAGTGAGAAGAAGAATCAACACTCCTAGTCGCCACAATAATATCAGGATCATGAAGGTCACAAAAAACTACATCATGTGGGGTAAACTCAACTGTCCTATTGATGCCAGATTGGCAAATCTAATACACTGAAACAAGGTTGGTGGAGATATCAGGAACAACAAGAACCTCCCAAAGAAAACCACCCTCAAGTGTGATAGTTCCTAAGCCCAAAACTGAAAGTTGTGTACAATCCCCTACTGCAATCTGAGTAGTGCTGCAATCTGAAAAGAATGAGACCAAATCCTGAGAATGAGTAATGTGATGTGTCGCGTCAGAATCAAGTATCCATGCAGTTGTAGAAGATAAGGCCCGTGCAGAAAGAGCATGACCTTTACCTGTAAATGAGGAAAAAGACTTAGGGGCTAAGATGTTGTTGCATGGATTCCTGTAAAGCCTCTAATCTCTTCCAACATCTAGTGATTGGATGTCCTTACTTACCACAAAAATTGCAAGGTTCACTTGATTTCTTCTTCGTCTTGGAGAAGACTCACCAGACTTAGAAGATTTATCATTCCAAGGATTGGTTTGAGATTTTTGTTCTGACTTCTGAGATGGTTTGGAGGAATGCTCACAACCTGATGAAGTCTTTGTCTTGGGTTTTTGTTTCGTGTCTTTCCCGTTGGATGTATATGCTGCCAATGTCTATGTTTTGGAATTGGAAAGAGAATCAAACTAAGTTAACTTGGCCTATTCACGAGTCAAACGCTCACAAAAAACCTTGAAAGTTGGCATGGTAAATGCAGTGCCCAACGCATCCATAGTAGAGTAGAAAGTAGAAGAGAAGACCCAAAATGGCCCTCTAAACTTAGACAAGATTGGGAAAACACATTCTTTGTCAGTTTTATTTTTCCCACAACCCTACAAAAGAGATCTGAGTGACTTAAACTTCTACCAGAAGTCCTCAATGGAAGGGAAAGAATCAAGTACAAGTGATGTCAATTTTGCCTCAATCTATAGAGCTCAGAACTCATTGATGATTTCAAAAAGATCTTTGAACTTCTCCCACATATCCCTAGGAGAGGTGCAAGACTCAATATGAAACAAGAGATTTCTGAAATTTGCAGTGAAATCAATCCCATAGCCTCATCCATTGTGTTCCTATGCTGAAGTATCTCAAATTGACGAGTCAATGTTGGTTGTACTTCATCCAAAGTGGACCATAAACCCTTCAACATGAGCAATCTGGTCATATGAGCTTTCCAAATATGATAGTGTGTGGTCTAAGACATTCAACTGAAGAGGTATCCACCATGATGGTTGACGTTTTCAAAACAAAGTGTGGAAAAGAATTGTTCTCTAATGTATATAGATACTGAAAGCGAGAAATATACCACCCCACAACAAGAAAAACCAAACCCTAATGCAACTTTGAAAGCAGAAAAGCTTAAAAAAGCAAAAATCACATCAGATAAATCTTTGTATACCTGGTGAATTTTCTAGAAAATGGACTGCATGGCTGTGTAGAGCATTGAAGCACCTTTCCAACACCTATCCGTTATATGACAAACCAAATACTAGTTATTTTTATACGAGATTCATTTGTTTATTAGTACTCGAAATTCATTGTAATAGGGAGTTATTGACTATTATTTTTATGAGATTTGAAATTGAGTTATTTGGTTGAACTAACACCTCTACATAGGAGATTACATGTCTTCAAAATCCAGAGTGGTTCACCTGTGATCTTTGACTCTTTTCATTATTGGTTGTAATCAAATCAGAGCTTCAGTGACTTTATTCTGGCAAAAAAATAGATTATACTTTGAACTCTACAAAATAATATTTTGGTATTTTTGAGCAAATTTTCATTTCCAGAATTGTTGAGTCAAAACTTCAGAATTTAGTTTGGCTCCTAACAAGAACCAATGTCCTTCATTGTTGAAGCCTATAGGATCTTGCATCTATTTTCGCACCAACATTTCTGTTGGAAAATTATGACAAAGATGCTCAATCTTCTAAGGCTTGGCTTTGTTCCATTACGGATTCCCCCTTGTGGGGTTAAGTGGCCGCATCCTGTAGACCAGGACTAGCCATTACTTCTTGGTAGCTCATCTGCAACTGACAAATGATGAAGGATCACATTCCATCTTCCATGACATTTAATTTGCATATCAACAATTATGTTGTACATGCTAAGATTGAATCAGATAGAGAAGATAAGACAACCATTCATCACCTGCAATAATGTCATGTACAAAAAAATCAGCTTAATATAATTTTGTTACAGTTATCTACACACCTTTTGGATTTATGGATGAAGGCTATTTTCTAATTCTCATTTCTTTTTTATAGTTGTTTCCATGTCCTAATTCTAGCAATTTATACCATTGTCCACTGCATATCTCCTGGAATGAAGTGACAGTAGCCATGCAAATCTTGTAGCGCTAAGAATTCAAAGAGGCTTTATATGGCATGTTTTGCAGGCTTTATGCAGTGTGTTATGCCAGCATTTCTCATCTCTAATGGCAAGTGTCTCTTGGTATACAATATTGGATCTGATCTTAAATAGAAATGTGTTCATGATACCTTTTGCTCTCAATCATTTTCCCAAGTTGCTGGATAAGTTGATTTCTATTTCCACATACATACAATTACATATTATCTTATATATGCATGAATTTAAGGTTGGTAATATAACATATGTACTGGAAATGTTTTTTAATGGTTGTTACTTGTTAATGTAACAAATTAACAGAAGTATATTTTCATAGTAATATCCTTATGGATCATTGGCATTACACGGTGAGGATGTTGCTGACATGCATTTTTCAGAATTTAGTGAACACTCCATGCAATATGGATATGATGTTACTGTTTGTATGTTTTGCAAACATTATTACACAGATTTGTGGAGACTACTGGGTTCATCAAACAGATTGTGAAAAAAGTGTCTTATGGTCCATGGTATGTATCAGATGATATTAAACCCTGTTTAATACAAGTAGGAGATATTGTACTATGACCATAAATGGGATGTGCATTAATAGTAAATGCTTCATAGACCAACATAAGCAAGAAAATGAGCATGCCTGGTATGTACTTTCACAATCAACAAGCTCAAGAATATTAATAGTTCATCCATAGACTCCACAAGTGCAATCCAAAAATTGTGACAACTTAAAATTATATCAAGAATTAATTTTTAAGTCAGACACTATGGACACTGACTCCTTCAATTGATAATACCTTAAAACCCTGCATAGATCATCATGCATTTTACTTAAACTATCCCATTATTTTCTGGTATCACTAATATGATTCAGTGTTCCACGTGGATGTTCCAGGAACTTGACTTGGAGGGGGCATCCCCTTTTTATTGAACAGCTCATTTGGTGCATAAAGAATTTTATAAGTAACTTTTTAAGAAAAAAATGCCAAAAAACCCCTAAAAAGTTAAAGGAGAACTTATAAATACATTGAGTCTGTAGCAGTGCAGAGGAATATTCAGATCAAGTTAGATATATAAACTTAAATTGCAGATTAATAATGAATGATTTTGTGTGGAGAGAAAATCAATAAAGATAGTTAGAGAGTTGCAAATTTAGCACATTGTATTTACTTTTTAAGATTTCAGCTGCTTTTAGTACAGGAACTCAGAGAAACATTGCTAATACTAGACCTTATACATGTAACAGCCAGTTAGAAGCTAACCAATCATCTGAAAAACATTAACACAATGGACAACAAAAACACTATAGTAACATACAGAGAGCTCATGGGGGCATCACTCGAAGCTATTTGTTGTTCAATTGACAAACTTTCTGCTGCCATTGCAATCATGCTCTCACCCATCTTTTTGAAATATAATAACAGTCCAAACAAAAGCATTGGGAAAACCATTACAGCTCACCAAATCTCATGTAGAAGTTTAAAATAATTTTGTTAAATGCAAGTCATTGCTAACAATCCACCATAACAAAGCTGTACAAATATCTGGTGTACAAGTGCCTAGAAAATGTCTTAGAACTCAATCTCTATCTGTGACTAAAATCATTTTATTAATTTGGCTGTTAAGTTTGTCTTTTACTTTTGTGGTTAGATTTTTTATAGGTTCTAACATCTGTAGACGAATCTATGGCAACCCAAATCCAACATGATAATACAGTGAATGTGTTTCATCCCATATTGTATGTTCCCTTAATTAATTTTGGTGATATGCTAATCTGTTAAAACTCTTAACTAAAGTATTGGATGGAAAATGTACCGCAAAACACCTCCACTTGAAATTTACATATTTCCTAAGCTCATCTTCATGAATGGAAACTTGTAGAAGCATTTGTGGAAAAGATTTAGGGAATTATTTACTCTTATTCATTGATTGAAATTGAAAATATTATACATTATAAAATAAAAATTAGCATATGCAACCATAGTTTTTTTGTATTTTCAATGAATTGATCCACAAAGATTGGCTAAAGTCTGATACCAAATAGCTGGCATGTTCGGGAAAAGCAAGGGTAAGTAAAAGAGATGCCAAATTGTGTGCAATGAAAATCATTATAGATGACTGTTTGGTTTCTAAAATGGACCCAACAAAAAGGAAACAAGAGATATGGTCTGTTCACATAACCAGAAGCCAAGTAGCAAGTAATACTTCAATCCAGAACCTGTCAAGGTTGTGGAATAAATTTGAAGAATAGGCACAACCCAAAATCCATTAAATACAAATAATGGATTAAGCAATCTTGTTTGGATTCTATGATTCCATGTTCCATGTTTGAGCTAGCAAGTTGAAGAAGAGCAGAGGCCTTTGAACTCCAAGAGTTAGAAATTTCTCTGTACGACATTCCTGTCCATTTATTAGCAGCATCCTTTAATCCTGCATTTCATCACCCACCAGTTTTTGTGCATGCTAAAATTGGTGTCGTGTGTGTGTATTTCTGAGTTTTCCATTTTCCTCTCTTGAATGTTTTCATTCATTTTATTTAGAATGAATTCAGTTGTGTGAAAAACGGTTTATTGTGTTTGACCATATTCATTGTATACTAATTTTAATGCATTAATCTTTATGCATGGTATCTATGTATACTGATTGTATTCATTGTATACTGATTATATTGCATTAAATACACCAGGAACATCTAATACAACTAGAAATCATGAATTCTATTATGTCTTAATCTCTACCTTTATTCTCAAAGCAAGAGAGAAAAAATACTGAATAAAAATCACAAGAAAAAGGGAGCTTCCATATCCGTAATCTTATCCAAGAATAAAGAAAGTAAACCAGGAAAGATAGAATAATCCTACCTTTTTCTCAAAATGGCTTAGGTCATTTTCTTCCATTGGAATATTTTCCAAAACGTGCCTGACTGGGTCAAAATCCTGCATAGAGAAAACATCACAAATCAATGCAAGATTGAAATTTTTAATTGATTGAGAAACTTACTCATCTTACAATATAAATGAATCAGGGAAATAAATAATCTGTGTTAAAGTTTACAACAAGCAGGGGGAGAGCTGATGTGGATGCTGGTGGTGGAATTCAAATGATCTTCCTCCATTGTCATCTTCATCGAGCTTTCTTCCTCTTTGTGTCCTGGAGTCATTGGTTTTAGAGGTTTATTGTTATGTTTTTTTGGGTTGCTATGTTTTGTTTTTATATTTGTATTTAGGTTTTGCATTTTTGGTGGGCTGGACGTTATATATATATATATATATATAGGATTCAGTCCTGTGATTATTCCGCTCCTCAAGAAACGCCAATCCTGCATTTATTGTGTGGGATGTGCATTTGTTTGGGAAGTGTCAAGAAGGATGGTAAGGGAGACGTCGGTGGTAGCAAATCTTTCAATGATGAACTTATCACTGGTGATGACCCGTTAGTGTGCGGAGGAGTAGAATTTTTAGTTCAAGAAGCAGAGACCATTCAAAGCTCAGGGCAAAAATGAAGGCGCAAATGGTGAGCATGTGGTTACTCTCTCTCTCTAGTTCCTAATGAAGAAACTGTTTAAGTGTTGGAAAAGCAAGCATGCAAGCTTAAGTCAATCAGTATTTTCTTTCTTTGTTTGCCTCTTGACACTTTGCCTTTCTGAAAATTTTGTGATGACTGGTTTGCATCTATTTGGTGGAAGAAACATGGTTTATATGTGTCTTTCTGTTGATGTTCCAAAAGGCTTATTCTTTTTGTGTCTTAAGTCTAATGGTATGCAAAAGCAAGTTACTAACAAAGGATTCTGAAATGTGGGAAAGTCATTGTTTCATGAATTTGCTTGGGATCCTATTTTAAATCCAGGAGAGGTAGTTTTGAAGTCCTCCCCTAAAAGGGTTGAGCTATGCAATGTGCCTCCATCCTTGTGGATTTTGTTGCCTCAATTGTTGAAAGTTGAAACCATTGCATGAGGTTACTAAAATGGAAAGAAAACTATAGTTTCTCTCCCGCATATGAATGCAAGAACTATAATTTCTTTGAAGTCTGGTATTGTTCTTCCAAATTATATTTCAGTTCCTTTACATGGATTCCGGCATGAAATTAAAATTAATCGTTTGGGTGGCTTAAATGTTTGTTTTTACTGTAAAAGAGATGATCATTTGAGGTCTGCTTGCCCATTTTCAACATAGAATGTGAATGAAAATCTTAATTTGAAGCATGTCAATTCTTTTGGGGATTTTTATATGGGTAATGATAATATTCATGATATTTTTTGGCGATATATATTTATGGATAATGGGAATGCTTTGGAAGAGGTTTTGAATCCTCAAGTTCTTATAGAAAATGATGAAGAATATATTGTTATTCCTACTGCTCCTAGTGTGTGTTTTGGTTTGGAAGTGCCTTTCTTCTGCCTCTTATTTGTCATTGATGTTGAAGTCAATGGAAATAACAAGAGACTATTAAAACATGTAGAAAATTCAAGACCTTTGGTTAGATCTTGTAAACAAAAACCTGCATTACAAAGTTCTGCTAAAAGGTTGGGTGCTAAATTTGACCCAGGACCTAAAAGTAACAAGCATCTAAAAGGTAGAAAACTACCTGGTTGATGGGGGTGGGGAGTTGACTTTGGGAGATGATAATGCAGGGGATGTACATATTTCTATTGAAGAATGCAAATCTGGATCTCTTTTAGGGGGGTAAAAGTAATGATATCTCCTCTGATTTTGAAAGATTGAACAAGGGGGTTAATATTCCTCTCTTCAATTAATCCCTATCCCTCTCTTTGATTTGTTTTGATGAAGTTGAAAAGAAGGAATGTTAAGAGGCCTTGAGGCCCATGACAGAAAGTATCTGATTAAGTCTTCTGTTAAGAATAGAGTAAATCTTGATTGTTTGATGCTTCAATAAGTCAAATCTATTAGGTGTTATTTGGAAGGGGCTTGTAAAGTGATTTGGCCTAATTCAGTTGTTTTTTTAATATAAAATATCAAAGGTAGGGAGGGTGTTTCCATTCACTTGAATCCTTCTCTGGGACAGTATGTTGTTAGTTATGGTTTGTCTCCTTGCTGCAGAGTTGTTTGGATTGAATTAAATCTTAATGGTAGTAATTTTAGTGTTTATACTTTGTATGCACCCAATGGGTATAACGAAAGAGCAGATTTATGGAATTGGTTGGCTTTGAACACAAAAAATATTCCCTGCATTGTTGGTGCGGATTTTAACATGATTGAGAGTGGTATGGATAAGGTTGGAAGCTGTAAGTTCGAATGGAAAGGAAAAGAAAAGAAATTTGGACAAAATTAAGAGGAAGAGGAATCTTGTTGATCCTCTTATGGACTGTCAAGGAGATAGCAAAGGCATTTGGTTTACTTCATCTAATTTTCAGAAGGCTAATAAGAGGATTTTTTCCTAGGCTTGATAAAGTTTATGGTTGATAAATCTTTTTCTGCATACCTCCTGTTCATAATAATAACTTGATGCAAGTTCTCCCTGCTAATGTGTTTGACCATCACCCTGTTGAGATTGAGTTGCTTCCTATTTCCCATCTTCTTAAGTATCCCTGCACCTTTAAAGGGCTTTATAAAGTGAATGTCTCTCATTTGAAGGATTCCTCTTGTGCTAACACCTTGTACAAACTTAGGGTCTTGAATTTTGGAAAGTTTTCTAAGGTCTCTTGTGTTAGTAGATGGAGTAAAGCTATCGAGTCGTTTGTTCCTTTTATGAGAATCTTCGGTAGGTATAAGGCCAAAACCAGAGCTGACAGATGGAGAAGGTTTCAAGAGAAATTGATTTCTATTGAGAGCTGGTTGCAAGGCAATCCTTTTGACGTTAATTTACAGAATGAAGCTGTTGACTTAAA